>KN486586.1:0-16011 GCA_000787095.1 Periophthalmodon schlosseri
GCAAGTTTTCATCACTCTGAAACTTATGGATATACAGGAAGCTGAAACCCATGCAAGATAAACTTATTATTATTTATTATGTGTCCATAGGCAGCGTGTGCTTGAGTGTTGGTGGTGTTCAAAGGGGCTGATGGCGCAGATTGGCAGCCTCATTTTCATCAGTCTACCTCAGGGCAGCTGTGGCTACAATAGTGTGGAATGAATAATGCGCAAGCTATTTTGAACGTCTGGAAAAGTGCTATTTAAGACTAATGCATTATTATTACTTATTCAAAATAGGACTGTGACAAGTTAATCAATTAATCACAACTATTTAATTATTGAAATAACTAAATAACTAATGTAGTAATCAAATAATCGTTAACAGGGTCCAAACATGCCATAAGCTAAGAGAAGATGTTTTAGGACTTGGACAAAAAACTGCACCAGGCGGATTGACTTCAGCTTTATCTGGGTAAAATTTTGTCAAAATCTCATTCACTAATCGATTAATTGAAAGAAATAATCTAGACTAGCAAAATAATCGTTAGTTGCAGCCCTAATTCAAAACCATGATAACAGTAAATAGTCATTTGTGCGATATGCTAATACACAAATACTAATACAAATTACTCTGAGTGTCATACGCAAATATTTTTCCATTTGCAGACGTGTGGGGGACTCTCCTATCGTGGGGGCGGGGGCTTACGCAGACAGCCAGGTCGGAGCAGCCGCCGCCACTGGAGACGGAGACGTGATGATGCGCTTTCTTCCCAGGTACAAACACCCTGTAATCCCCGCTCTACTCCACACTGACACACATGACATTCCCTTCTTCAAAAGTAACTGTCAAATCTACTTTTTAATCATACCTACCCACACAAAATAATACCACTAAACGCATTTAAGAACGCGGTATAACAGTCAGACAATAGTGATGTGAGGAGCGGGGGCGTGACTGCGATGCCCCAAAACTGTCATGTCAAGTCGGCTGCATTTGACTTAAGATGAATTTTGCATCGGCGCCCAGAGAATAGATTCTTAGAAGTGTAGCGTACTGTATGCGTTTGGAGTTGTGTTATTATTTATATTGGCCGGCACAGGAAAACCTCAGGAGAGAGCGCCGGAGCTACGGGGATATGAGTGTGTCTCGAAAAAAGGGGACAAATGTGGACAGAACATTGTGTGGAGTTTAGTTTGGGCCTCTGCTCCGGAACAGTAAACATGTGGGATTCCGGAGAGACAGATGAAATGTGGTTGTTTTTCAAGAATGTGCAGCAGAGAATATTTTTATGTTTGTGGCAATTTCCAAACTAACTGAGTGTGTTGCTGAATCCTGAATCTCCTCAAGACGACAATGCAGATAAAGCGACCCCAATAATAACCAAAAAGGAGTAATTAAAGCAGAACTAAGTAACTTCAGCGATAGAGCTCCCCCTGCAGCTCCCTTGTGAGAATACACTGTCAGATAACAAAATCAAATAGTGTTATTTGTTTGTTCTTTTATTGAAATAAGGCAGTATAATCATAAAAAAAAGATAACTGTTGCCAAATATTACACTTAAGTGTAATATTTGTAATACAGCACATCTGCTAATGAAACTACTGCACATTGCAACAGGTTTGTGAAGTTGTAGTGTATTGTTTTGTATTCTACTTTTGTATTTTAATAAAAATGGTGGGAGCATGAGTGATGTAGGCTTGTGGGCTTGGAGTCTTAGTGCTAACTGTAAGGAGGGTTTAAACAGGGCCCAGGAGAGGTTGCTAAATTACTCAAAAATGCATAGATGACATCTAAAACCAGGCATGTTTTTGATGAGGGAATGTTATAACATGGTACAAAGCTCCAAAATAGTTGACTTTGCATAATACCCCCTCTTTAAAAAAAGAGCCAAGGTTTCTCAGGAGAATTCACTTCAGGTCGATGCCCAGCATTTTTGCAAGGTTAGTTTTCCGCCCAGAGACAGCAAGGGGAGATGATGGACACTTCAAATCCCGCGAAAATGCATGTTTGATCATCAGAGGGACTTACGTAGACGTTTAATAAGGTAAAAATGTTACTTAGTTCTGTTTTAATGGACGCTGGCGTTTCCTGGTATATGCAGTGTGTAAATGCATAGGATCCCATCAGCCACTAGGGGGCCTCTAACAGTTGATTGTGCATTGCTTAATCTTTATTTAGCACAGAAACAATTAATAGTAATGTATACAGTATGTGGTCAAAGAGGTCATTTATTTGTTTGTTTTGTATTTTGTACAAACAGTATTTTATTGAATTGCTTGGGAAATGGATTGTAGCATGGACGATAAAGGAAAAGCAGTCTCTCAATGTTGGAATGGAAAACTTGCAGCCCCCTCATGAAGCAGCTTGTAAAGGGCCACAAAGCAAGAAACAGCCCTGTCCTCCAGAATTACTTGATGTGGCATATGCACAAATCAGTTTTAGTTTTTCACACAGTTAACTATTACTAACTGAACAATGACCTTATGTTCAAATCTTAAGTAAATATTGGCGGCCCTTATCCGACTGTCTCATTGCTTTAAGAAAAAAGTACATGTTAAAATGATAAGAGTTGGAAAGGCAGCACCTCAAATCTAACACATTTCAGAGCTGTAGAGCCAAGTAGACCAGATGTTCAGATGTTTTTTCCAACTTGTAAAAATGTATTCCCACTATGTTTGTTTACACACCCATCTAAACTAATCGCTTAGCCTGGTACTTAGAAGTTTTTACACTTGATCACCCCTGTACCCCACCAGACCCCAACATGACCTCTGCAACATTGAAAGTGCATATGGCAGGTTAGACTACTCATTTCACTAAAACAACATATTTATATTTCAGATTTTACTAAAACTCTTGGTTAGTTTTTTACATTTTTGTTTATAATTTGACTTCCTGGTTGGACACAGGCAGCAGATATGACATATGTAGAGTGTTACTTTACAACCATAATGTTAACAAGGGCCAAAACGTGTCTAAATTGGACAATAGATCTGATTAGACTAAGGCTGATGACATAGATAGAGGTATGATATTCTGTTTAAGAACTCAACGCTACTTCCTGTATTTTCGTACTTTACTTTCTTTTCAACTTTGTTTCCCTCAAACTGCCACTTGATTTGCAAAACTATGATAAATATTTACCACAGATACTATCCCACCAAACCAAATATAATTAAAAAAACATGAAAACCCGTCAGATGCGCTATAACCGTCACAGTTTAGCCTGTTTAGCTGTGTTCCGACATGCAGTTATTCGCCATTAACATCTTGGTTTACTGGCCCTATCTGAGCTCAAATGTTTTCCTGTGCATCCCATTTCCGTGCCAACAGTTACTTGGCGGTGGAGCAGATGAGATCCGGGGCCGATCCCTCCGCAGCCTGCAAGACGGCCATTTCCCGAATCAAGAGGCATTACGCGGACTTCTTCGGTGCCATCATCTGTGCCAACACAACGGGGCATTATGGTGAGTGTTTGGGCAGAGGACGCACAGCCAAATGGAAAGAGAGAGAGACAGAGAGGAGGGGGGGGGAGAGAGAAAGAGAGAGAAGGAGGGAGAGGGGACACACCTGACACACAGCCACATGTCAGGGTGATGGGCACAGATGCACATTACAAGGCTGGCCCTTAGACAGAGCGGTGGGAAAGAGGGGTTGTTACCAAAACGGCAAAGACTGGAAAATGAGGTTGTTGCAAAATGGAATTCAAAGTTGATAATACGAATACGAATATGGCTTGTTAAAATGCTACTTGCTATTACTAATTTTTTAACCTAAAGGCGCTATAATTGATTTTTACCGTCTTCAAAATGTGAAATATAGAACTTGTTTATTTCAAACTGAAGTGTTCCAAACATATTCTTATGCATTACCTTGTGCATTCCGAGCAGCCTAACCATTCACCATGAGTTTATATAAGCGCTTTTTTACAACTTTCAGAGACCGGAGCGGAGTTTGCCAACAACTAACATGCTAACAGTGCACTTCCTGGTTGACAAAACAGCTTTACAATTGAATGCAGACAGTACATAATAGTCTCATTTTAACTCTAATAGCTGCTGTAACTTTATGGAAAGCACAAAGAAAGCGTAGATTAAGGTTCTTTTTTGATCAACAGAAATCAGACTTTGATTCATTATATTTTCATTTTTTTCCATACAGAAATTGAAAAGATTAGAAGGTTAGGAGATTGGCAAAATGGCTATTGTTAACATGTTAACAGAGAGAAGTAGTTTAACAGTGAATAAGCAATTAAAAGATGAATGATATTTTTTATGCAGAAGTATGGACCTCATGGGCAGAAAGTTCCTAGTTCCAACTTTGTTTCCGAGCAAAGAAAAAAGGTTTTATTGTAATAATTTTCTATTCTTCATTTCATTTCCTTAGGAGCGGCTTGTAACAAAGTGGCTGGATTCTCCCAGTTCTCTTACATGATGTCAAATTCAGAGACCGATGCGCCAGTTCTCCTGTCTGTTGACTGCTTTTGAAAAATGCACTTTTAGAGCCAAGAATAAATGACCAATCTCTTAAATCTTTTATGTGATTTTAATCTGTAAATAATAAACTTAATATTTTGTATGGCTCACTTCATTCTTTACTGAACACAGCATAATTTATATAGCTCTGAGCACATGTATTCAAAACACATAAAACATTAAAAGTTATAGCAATTATTTGGTGTTTTCAGGCACAAAGTTACACATTTTAAAAAGCTGGATAATAATACGGTACATTTGTCAAAGTCAACTTTACATACTACCCCCTCTTTAAATTTTGTATAAAGTTACAAAAGTTATTTGGCGTTTTGAGGCGCAAAGTTACACGTTTTCAAAGTCAGACAAAACTATACATCTGTTGTGTGTATACATTTAACAGTAGCTAGTCGTTTTCTTTAGCGCGCCCTAACAATCCAGGACTGCTAACAGCCTGGTGCGTTCACTGCCCACTGGAAAAAGTCACATTGTTTACCCTTTATCAAACTGCAGGTATAGAAGTTCCTGCCGTTGTTGGGCCCTAGTTTGAGAACTGTCCTCATTAGGCAGCGTTTCCCATGGTGACAAAAGGGGAAGTACGAGTCGGCCCACTGCAACACAGGAGAGGGAGAGAAAGAACACGGCATTATTAACTCGGATTTAAACTTATTTGAGGGATTTAAATCTGATGTAGACCGCAAACTGTTCAGGCGGCGAGGAACTAAACAATTATTTGGAGCGCTGGCAGGTCAAAGCCATTACTGTGGAAGGGAGTTGTTCAGTATTTTGTGTTGATATAAAGTTAACAATGAATTTAATACCGCACAGTTTTATAAATATAACTAATGATACAACTAGTGTTATTATGATACTAAAATTTCAAATTTCAATATGAAAATCACTCAACACTTGATACAGATTACAATACCACAATGAAGATTAAAATGCTTTTTAGTACTACAATGTAATTTTCATATACAAAATAATAGTACTTTCTTTATCTAAGCATGGAGTCTTAAATTTGTTCTGATAAAGCTCAAACTCACACTAAAACTTCAGGAAAGCTCAAATATCTTCCTGTTAATGTGATGTTTTGCAGTATCGATACTTGCTCAAATGAGTATCTAGTTTCGATATTAGTTTTAGTATTGATTAGTATCTGATTTTCCATACTTTTAACCACCCTATAAGCAACTACTTTGGTCAACTTTGAGACCGAGTGAATTTTGCATTATCTCTTTGATCTACTTGTAAAAACCTTATTATGATGTTCCAATGGGGCACTTTGGCATTCACATTTTTAAAGCTTGTTTTTATGGCTGAAAAAGCATTAGAAGACTGAAAAAACATCCAACTGGCATGGAAACTGAGAAACTGAGATTAAGACATAAACATGCCCTACACATCTCGCATCTATAAAACACACATTTATCCTGAATGAGAACCAGGAAAAAGTATCTCTTCAGTCTTAGGACAGAAGCTGTTCTGATGACTTTTACTGACCAAAACGGGTAAGTAGTTTATGGTTTTAACATCGTGGAACAATATTTGATAAAAATGATCCTATCAAGCCTTTAGTACAATCATATAAAAGATTAATAGTGGAGAGTGTATTAAAGTACAGTAATTTCTTCAGGTTGGCAGCTTTGAAGCAGAACAAAAGGTCTTGGTCATGTAGCTCATTTTACCTTTTTGACTTTCAATTGCATTTTAGCTCCAGGAGAGTTTGATAATGAAAAAAATCACTTTACTAATACGTGTAGGCAAGGACAATATGTGGTAAAACCAGTATTGGTGATACATTTTCCCCATATATTGGTGAATTTTTCGATCAGAACAATACCAATATTTACAAATAGATCCATTTTGTAATTAGATTTTATAAAAGTATTTTTGTAGCTTTACTACAGCTTCGAATTTATGTACTTGTTAATGACAAATAAGAGTAATCAGCCAAAACTAGGGCTGGGTCGTATCTGATCTCTGGTGCTATATCGTGACATACATGGTCACAGGGCTGTGCCAGAGATAAAAAGAAAACATGATCAAAACTTTGGTCGATCTTGATAAGGCAAGTGCATTTTAATGAACAGGTCTACAGCCAATCGTGCGGCAGTAAGTGTGCGTGGTGCTGAAGAGGAGCCACCACTCATTTGTTGAGGTGAAAGCTCTGAGTCAGGGCCAGAGAGCATCTCCTCTTTATGTCTCCTCATGTGTCCTTGTGTTTCCCCGGTTTTGACTTAAATCTGCAGAATTTGAATAAAAGTCCGGGTGTCTCCTTCCCTCCTGTCTCTGTGTGTGGTGCCGTCTGCCCCCGCTCCCCCGCTCCCCCGCCCTCTATTTGATCCAGTAGCTCCTCACCTTTGCGCTCTTTTCTCTTCTTTTGTGCTTCTTATCATCATAATCCAAGTTACGGAAAGTAAAATGCTACCACTTATGAGTGAAACGTATGAATTAATTTAGCGAATGGACATCACAGGTCGATGGCGGTAACGCGCGTGGCCATGTTTCTGCAGCGGTAACGCGTGCATGTTTTTAGGCTTGATATATTCTACAAACTAATTCCAAACTTTACATGTAGATTTCCGGAATTACTGGTCCTGTCAACACAAACTAAAAACTGTAGTGATCTTGACCCTGCTCTTTACGCCTGTCCACCTGTCTATGTTTTCAATTAGATGGAAGAAGATTGAACCGAAAATCAAAAAAAAAAAAAAAAAAAAAAAAAAAAAAAATTGATTCTTTTTCCATATTGAAAAATAGAAGATCATGTATATAATTGTGCATGCACTGCAGCTGATTTTCCTCTCACTCTCGATTTCTATCTGCCTCTGCTCACAACTAATTGCTATCTCTAAAGTCTAGAGTGGGTTAAGCACTAACTGTGGAGGCTCTGCGGAGGCTAAAAACTAAAATAATGAAAGAGATAAGACGTGAGGAATGGAAGTAGAAAAATTCCATATCACCCCATCCTTACCAAGCTACTACTTCAAACACCTCCTGCCCTTTACATTTTCTAACCTTGGCTTTGTTTACACTCCCGCCCCTAATGCCACAATGATAAACCTGCTCCGTTCACCTCAAAGAAGTTGCATTTGGTCTCCGGGGGCAGTGAGCAGGTGTAAAAGATGCGTCCCTTGTTCTCTCCGTGTTTGTGGACCACTCGCAGGGCAGCTGGTCGACTGTGGGCGGAGCAACACGGTGCGCTGGGACACGGAGGCGCGGAGGAGCTGAGGCTAGCTGCTGCTGCTGTCGCCGTGGGAACGCTGACAGAAAGAGAAAAATGTCCTATTAGAGGGAAATCAAGTGACAAGACAAACTGTTCCTCACGGTCATGGCAGGTCTGAGGACAGAGGCAGTTGTTTGATGGACTCTTTTAAAAAACGCTGTTGTGCTGATAGGCTCTTTAGAGATGTCACAATGTGAAATTTGAACAATTATTGTAAAAACACTGGAATTTTACAATTACAAGGACTTGCAGCATGAACAAAAAAAAAAACAACAAAAAACAAAATAAAAAACTATTGTCGCTTTTGCCACAGTGAATGAACTACCTCCATCTAACCCTGTTTTCTGCCTCTTCTTGTCTGACACAGCTGACACAGTTATTTTTTTTTACAAAACTGCTGACAGTTCTTATATATTTCTTTAATGTTCATTAATTTTTCTACAAATTCTACAGTTTCTGGATATTGAAGAGAAATGTAGCTGTATAGTGATACTAAAATTTTTAACTCCATTTCAATGCTAAAGAATAGACTCGGTACAGATTTTGATTTTGATACCCAAATGATCATTTTAAAAGCTCCTTTTTAGACAATATTGTAATTTCCAACACAAAATAATAGTATTTGTTTATTATACCATGTGATCTTACACTATTTCTGATAAACCTCAAGATGAAACTGGAAAGGTCTCATATTTTTTCCAGTATTGATACTTGCTCAAATGAGTATCTAGTTTCGACACTAGTTAGATTAGTATCTGATTTTCTGTATATTACACTATTGTTATTGTTGTCTTGTTAAATCATAACTCACCAAGGCTTCAAAATTGGATTATTATTGTTATAATTTTCTACAACACAATCATCTTACAAAATACAACAAATGATATTTTATTAGAGAAAATACATGTTCATATATATTTATTTATTTATTTATTTACAAAAGGGGAAAGTAAACTTACTTCAACTTGACAGCCTTGCCACGCATCTTAAAATATTGATATTGGCAAGTATCAGGTATCAACAACAACAGCAAGACACATATCATTCCCATTCCCTCGTCTCTTCAACAGTGAGGTTATTGGAGTACCCCATACAGGTTGGCCAATCTGCCTTGGGCACCAACCACATCTCCAACGGGAAGTGTTTTGCCCAAGGACTGATCACAGTATGTATTGATTGGAGCAGGGATCAAAGCACCAACTTTTGGGTTTATGAGCAAATTCTTTCTAACCACTGAACTACAAACACACACAAACACACACACACACACACACAACTACTGCATTCCCAAAGTCTGTACCTAGGATTTTTGTCTGGACTGCAAAAAGCATGGCCTTAATAAAAATAATAAGTTATAGTGTATGTGTGTAATATCTGACAAACTAAACTGGCTGTAGTCAGAGCCTGTGTTTCCCCAGGTACAAAAGCACTCACTGTTATCCTATCCCTAACACACTTTTTATCCCAAATTAACTAAATCCGCTGAGACTAAGTTGCCATGCCTAAGGGTCTTCCTGCTTTATGGCACTTTCAGATCAGAAAACTCTCCAAAAATCCTCCCATTTACCTCTGGGGACACCGTTTCTGGCAAGAGGAATGTATTTTTGTCCACCATACCAGCCACGCTATACCTCCACAACACAACACAAATATAACGATGCATGGATCCACATATGGGTCATGATAACATACGTACGCAGCTATCCATCTTTCTAAACTTAACAATCCCACTATGAGATTTTCAACATTTCACTCCCTCTTGCAGCTTATCTCCCTGAAGTTTCACACAAAAAATCTTATTATAAACTTATTCATGTGTAGTGGCTCTCACCGTGAGTTGGGGGTCCCGTTATCAATTCTCATTTTCTTGGATGGGTGACTGTTTTCCCCAGCGGAGTACCCTGCTGCCGCGTCGTGCTTGTCCCAGCCACCAGAGGCATAATTGGGGCTGCTGGTCCCTTGGCAGATGTTGTGTTTGTGTGAACCTTGCGCGGTAGAATTCAGATGAGCACCGCGTGGGGAGTTTAGAGGCTTTAGCTGGTTGTTGTTGTTGTTGTTGTTGGGGGTGAGGTCGGAGAAGACCAGGGTGGAGGTGCCGAATGCAGACCTCCAGTTGAGCTTGAGGTCCTGGTCGGGCTTTTTGAAGGCGGTGCAGGGGTATTTGATCAGGTCGCTGGGGTAGGGGGAGGAGTCAGGGTTGGTGGCTTCTGTGTGGACTGTAGGTAGAAAAAAAGGTTAAATACTTTTAGTTTGTTTTACACTCTAGAATATGTTGCCGTACACTAAAGTATGTGTGTTTTTCCTATTTATCTGATTATATACACTAGTGAATAGGCTATTGAATGTAAATCAGAATAGATGGATGTTGTCAAAATTTACATTAACTTTACTTGGTGCCTTTTTAAATACTATTTTTTAAATAACTGCAAGTGAGAACTGAGAAGAAGATGGAGATGAACGGTAGTTGAAAACAAAAAATAAATAAATCTGAGCACTCAAGCCTTGAAGGCAGGACAATGCGAGCTTACTCACTGCATGAATCTATCAAAACACAATTCTGGGTAAGATAATGATGAGCGTACACTGTTATAACGTGGTTAAAAAGTTCCCTTAAACACACACACATTTTTAACATTTTTGATGGATTACAAGAAAAAATATTCTCCATATTTCTTTTTATTACTTGCCAGTAAAAGTTGAATATGCATATGTTCTTGCATGAAAGGTTTTAATTTTTGTTATTAATATATTTATTATTTACTATCTTTATTACATTTTTGTTTAATTTAAAATTTTAATATAAAGCAAAATACGCTTGCGTCAGTGGTGAGGGCATAGTAATTCACCCTATAATAATGAGCACATTGGTGCAGTTTATTTGTTGAATTTTAAGGATAAGATTGTGAAAGCAATTGTCTACTTTTAACAGCTAGCAGACAAAAATGAGAAAATAATAATATGGGTAGCTTTAAATTACAAACGGAGCATAAAATTTAACAAGTGAGCAGCGGCCGTGTACAATCTGCTGTGCTGATGAAAGCCTTGTGCAGAATCCAGGGAAATGTGTGCCCATATAAAAAGTTAATTATTCCTGTAATGACAGCGCTGAATGCACAACATCCGTCATTAGTGGACTGGGGATAAATAGGACTCTTCCCTCCATCAGCAGCCAAATGAAAGTGTCCTTCTGCGGAGAGCTCCCTGTACGCTGCACTGTACACACAGAGATACAGGCTTATAATAATGATACTGTAATGATGAAACTGCAGGATCAAAAGAATGCTAATAGTCTGAGGAGAAGTGCTTTGTTTGTTAAGAGCGAGTCGTGAACTTAAAATGCAACAGATAATCATTTCCTAATTAATAAATCAAGCGTAATTGGGTGTTATAGTTGGCCATATGCTGTACTGTGCATAACCGCAGTAGTCATATAGTCACTTATTGTACATAGATTTATAGTTATAGCAATAATAAGGAATAGACTTGATACTCAATACTGATTCTGACACCACAATGATAATAAAACACACTCTTATTTAGACAACAGAATGTCATTTTCAACATTAAATCATAGTATTTTCTTTTATATTACCATGTGGCCTTATATCTATGTAATCCTTAGTCGTCCAGGTAGGTTCCATAGTGGTCCATGGGTGTTTACTAGTCTGTGTGGTCTTATCTAGTATAAGACCACATATAGTACACGTCCACGGACCAGTCTGAGACAGCTCAATTCTGTCCTATGAATGTGACTTTTTAGTATTGATACGTGCTCAGATGACTATCTAGTTCTGATAATAGTTTTAGTATAGATTATCATCTGATTTTCAATACTTTTGAAACATCTTTTTGTATTTTATTTTGTTCTTAGTATTCTCCTCCATTTAGTATCTTTGTTTAAAAAGGTACAGTGTGTAACTTGACAAACAAACATTTTTTTTCCTTCTCCATTTTGATTGTTTTTATTGCACTAAAATACTTGACTTTTACTTGGCCTGGAGGGGGGGCTCCTGCCTGTGTCCATGGAAATGTTGTTCCTTTGGCTACAATATTCCACAGTATGACATAAAACGTATCTATCTCCATGGAGAATGTTCCGTAGTATGGTTTTAACTTTCTGTTTCCATGGAGTCATGCAGGTGATGTACCACCTCCAGAAAGTTATATACTGTTCTTTTAAAATGTAATTAAAATACAATTGTTCACTTTAATATTTTTTGGAATGTTATTCATCTTGCATAATGTTTTTTATCCTGCTGCTGAATTTTCCTCATTACAGGACAAATAAAAGTTCTATTATTTTATTTTTTCATGTTGGTGAAATGCAAGGAAAATATGTGATGACTCAGTGAACCTAAAATGACAATCAACAGAATTGCAACTATAAAAAAAACTACAGGTATGTTTGAGGACTTGATGAAAGGTTGAAAAATAAAATTCCACATGCCAGTTGCATTTGGGCAAAAAAATTATAATTACTACTTTTCCTGAAGCAACCAACCTTCTTTACTACTGCAACAAGACAAAACAAGAGTGACTGTGCTTAATGTTAGCCTGGCAAGTCAGGTCCCATTACTTTCTTCTTAAAAATCAGGATGGTCTGGAGATCACAATAGTTTATCTGCAGCGCTTCATTCAGAATAGGGCTGGGCAATATGGTGATAAAAATCTAACTGTGAGCCTATTCCTGTGACAATATGCTATTTTGGCTAAATCAACATTATCGTCATTAACTAAATTTTCTGTTGAATACAGCTTTATGCTCAAACAAAGACACTTTTTCCCATTTAAACCTCGTATTGGTCACTGCTATGCGTGACTGTCAGGTGGATTTGACTAAATGCAATAAAGTGTGAATTTTAGGAAGAAGCAGGTGACTGTAGTTACCTCTTTAAGGCAATATAAAAGTACTAAGTTCACAGAAATCGGGATAAAATCGAAATCTGGCTCTCAGGAAATTGTGATATTGTTTTTTTGGCAAATCACCCACCCCTAATTATGAATTAGAAAATATATTCAGTCAAGGGTAGCTTACCTAATCAGTACGACTTATGTTTCATATAAAATTTTGTATATATTCTGAATGTTGTTTAAAAAAAATAAAATAAAATAAAAAAATAAAACACATGCTATATTTGTTCATTCATTCAACAGCGGTTACTCCCTTTTTCAGTCTTCTACCCACTGAAACGATCAATAAGACACGATTCCAGACTAACTCCTTTGTGCAGACTGTGAAAAGCGTCTTGGCTGACCAGGCTAGACTAATTCTTCCTTAACTTAATGAAGTTATGCACTGATGAATAACAATTAGGAGCTTAAGAGCCAGGTAGTTCTCCTCTTATTGAATAGCCCTGCTCACCCTTGGGTCTGGCTGTGAGGCAGGCGTCACAGGCTGCACACGCTGGAGGGTTGATGAGGGTGCACACTTCACAGGTCCAGTCCTCCTCTTCCTTCTTCCCCACACACTCCTCCGGCTGGTCCCTGTACACCCAGCCAATCAGACTGTTCCTCACCGGCAACGTACTGACAAGCACACGAGAGAAGCAACGTCATTTTAGAAGATAATACGGCAGTTAGGGCACTGCAGCTGCGATTTATGTTTTAATAATGGGATACTGTTCAAAGTTCACATTTTAAACCCAACCAGAAGAATTGACAAAAAGACTGAAATATGAACTGACAAAACTAATACAAGAATCACATTTCAGAACAGAGTTAGCAGTTTTTATGCAGAATAAGGAAATGAAGGTCCATCAAAAACTGCAGCCTTTGTGATTTGCTGATTTGTGTCCATTCAAATTGCAATTACAATTCGATTACAATTAATCTTTCAGCCCAAACAGCAGTCATATTAAATGTATGGTTTTGTATTATGTTTCATTGTACTTAGTCATTTATTTCTGAATGCAGATGATTCAGTTTTTAACAAGGTGGTGGCCCCTGATTTGAGTGCTTTATTTGAGTAGCAGGCATTTATCAAAGACAGAAATTATTTAGGTAATAGAATGTCCGCTGGAAACAACACAATGCACTTTTTATTGTAATGAATAAAAGATACAAATATGAATTATTATTTTCAATCCTGTGGTTTAGATCATTGGTTCCCAAAGTGCGGGTCATGAGACACTGTGCTGGGAATCGTGAAATAACTTGGAAGATATATTTGTATAATTATTTATAATACTGTATTTAAAATCTTCCTGTCAGCCCCTTTTTGGTGAATTAATGTAAACTCCATCACAACAAAGTGGCATGCTGCTGGACCTTTCTGATGGCCCTGCTTATGGTTAGCTGCAGTTCCTGGTAGAGTGCAATGGATGTTTTAAAAATGTTGCCAGAAATGCTACGCTATGCGACACTGCTCAATGCTACGTGTGTCACTGATTAAGAAAAAAAAAGGGCAAAGGGGCAGAGCAATGGGCGTGTATGGGGGGTAGGGAAAACAGGAATTTTTGGAGCTATGATGCAGGAAGATAAAGATTACTCAAACAAGCATGAATCGCTCCAAATACAGCTTGCAGTGGGTAAATGAGAAGAGAAAACAACTGTATCATAGTTAAAAGTGGAACTTAAAGTGGAACTAAACACTTGATCAACTTCTTTTTTCTACTAAACCATATATATGGTGTTGTAACAGTATTGTCTACTGTTCCTAGTCCTTTGTATGGCAATTTTACTGTAAACTAGGTACACTTACAGCTTGTGTTCAAAAACGTCTAATTTCAAGTACTATGTGACATCACGTAGGACTGTCCTGATTACAGCCAGGTGTTTCTGATCACAAACACCTGGCTGCAGGGGCGGAGTATGAAGTGTGGATACCTGTTAGACCAATCACACCTTATACCTCCAGACACTGCCCCCCCTCCCCCTTCACTCTCTTCTTTAGTCCTCCAGGTTCTGGCCAGTTTAGCAGCTCTGTTTGAAATGTGGCTGCGGGCAGAGTTTAGGTGTCCCACTTTAAAAGTTGGCTGTGCACAATATGTCTTTCAGTTTTGATTTTACGTTTCCATTTCTGCTTCTCGCAAACTTGCTTGTATGGCAATATTCTTTCTTCTCATACATCCCCGTTGGATACACCCCTCCTCTTCACAAACCACAAACTGCCTAAAGCTGAGGCTAGAGTCAGTATAGAGACAGTGTCTCCTTGCGTCGCCCTGAGCATACACGCTACACTGTGTTTAACAAAAGAGCGGCTTGTGCGTGCCAATAGTCGCAGGGGCCAGGGAGCACGCGGCGGCTTCACAAACCTCCCTCGCAGACTGCTCTATCAGCTGTGGAACGCGCTGTCAGAGCTTTAGCCGCTAACCCCACCGAAGCCGTGCACAAACACAGCCCAGGAGGTGTGGAGGCTGTGCCCTGCCTGGAGGACGCGACCATCTCTGCACATTCATTTTCCCTCATAACACTTCCCACCCCTGCTCCATCTGCCCACAAACTCCTCTCTGCTGCGAGTTCAAGACGTCAGTTATAACGCGTCTTCTCCAAAAATGGTATGAGGCAAAAACACGGAAAGTGGTTTGATGTGCTTTTTAAATTGTACCTGTGTGAAGATGACTCAGACGGGTGGTTAAGAGGTTGTCTTCTGGCTGGTAGTGTTTGTGAGTCAGCATTTTAACTGTTAACTGTTTTGAATGAAATAATTTTAAAATCAGGACTTTTGGTGTTATAAAATAAAATGGTTAAGGTTATGTGTAATGTTTAATGCGCCTAAAGCAGGAAGCAAAACAGTCACTTTGTAATTATGTCTTTGTCATTGTCAAAGGATTTCCCCAGATATCGATATCTGTTCCATATTGAAAATGTAGACGACATTTAGCACCAATATTTTTTCTGCACAGCATGTCTCTGTGTCCCTGTGTTTTTCCCAGTTTGTCTTCATTACACCAGTCTTTTTCAACAGAATAAACGAGGGAAAATATGTCTGTACGTTTACACAGTCATGCAACAAATGATTTTATATCCCAGATAAATACATTTTATTATTATTTTTACAAAAAAGCAAAAAGTGAATTTGTAAACTTTACTATGACTTTACATAAATTTGGTGATTGATATGGATTTTAAAGGTTTAATATCAGTATCGGCAAATATCGGTTATCGTAATCATAAAATCCATAGTCATTCTTCTCACTAAAAGTAATACTACTAATACTACTGATAATTACAGGTTGCCCAGTATTTGTTCAGACTTGATTCCTAGTGTCTAACTAAGTCTTGGTAGTCCAGTTATGGTGTTACCAGTTACAAGATTATTAAATTGCGATTGTGTCACCAGAGTATCCAGTTTTTCTCTTCCTTGAAGTGTATTCCATTTTGTAAAG
>KN486586.1:16082-42603 GCA_000787095.1 Periophthalmodon schlosseri
AACCGCTAAAAGCCTCTTTCTCGTCTCAGTTTTGGTGCAGCTAGTCCTTAGCCTTATACAGTCATGTGATCTGGTATTAAATGTTCCGGTATCAATCATTAACAAGCAGGTGAGGTGTTCTGGCAGTTTCTGAAGTCGTCCCTTATAGATACATTTCATACAGTGCTGTTCTCCTCTAATAGACAGTGATGGCCAACCCACCTTTTCGTAGAGAATACAGTGATTTTCTGAACATGAAGAATACAAACTTTTAATCATTGCCATTTCACACAAAACAGATCTCTGCTCCAAACCACATGCTTTTTCCTGAGGATTGGCTGTAGACCCAGGCTGATCAGTGACGATAAGTAATGACTGGATCTTGATTCAGATTTGATTAATTGCACAGCCTTAGCTGACACAGCTGTTATTAATTCTGTAGCTAATTTAAAAATGCTTTCAGATGTATTATTTATTGTGTAATATTTAACATTAAGGTTAGTTCATTCTTCTGACGCTTTTAGTACAATATAATACATTATGCAAATTACAACTGAATAATTCAATATTATTTAATTGGAGCTATAAAGTACATTAAAGTCTTTTCTTTGCACATCTCATTAAGACCAGATTCATTTCAGTTTTACTTCAGTAATTATAGACTATTTTCAATATCTCCCTCTCTAGGTCTAAAACAAGATGTGCTATATATATCTATATCTATATCTATATCTATATCTATATCTATATCTATATCTATATCTATATCTATATCTATATCTATATCTATATCTATATCTATATCTATATATATATATATATACACACATATACATACATGCATATATATATATGCTTCATAAACTAACTGTACGTATAGTTACCTAAATTACATAGTGATAATAAGTGGACATTTTTCTCCAAAAATTATATAAAGCAATCATTGAAATTAGGTTCCCTGGTGCCACTGTGGGTGTGATATTCCTTGAGTAAATCAGAAAATACTCAATCAATGTTTGTAAACCAGGACTAAATCAGAACCAGGTCTAACCCAAGACTATAAATAATGAGACCTCCAGGACTAAACAAATCTCCAATAAAATTTGTTTCCCAAATCATTCAGCCCTAGTGTGGGTTTAGTTACATCTAATTTTGAAGCATTGTGATTAGATTTGTGATTTATGTTTTAATAACAGGATTTTCTTCAGTGTGTCCAGAATAATTGGCAAAAAGACTAAAATATGAACTGACAAAACATTTCAGCACATTTTTGTAGAGATATAAACTACAGGGTTACCATTTTTTTTTTTTCTTTATCAATCTCACTCTCTCACATTCTGCATATTTTGGCTGAATTCTTCTCTCAAACAGAAAACACTCTGTTGCACCTTGTGATGTCATGTGGTAATACAGGAAGTGCTCCACTGTGTTAAACTCCATACACTTTCACAAGAATCATTTGGATGATTTCAGCCCTGAAATTGGTAACCTCTACTCAACTAAAGGTAAAAGGCAGCTATTAACTTAAACTGTCACTACATGACATCACAAGGTGGAACAGAGCACTTTGAACTTTAGAGATGTAGTCAGTTAATTATAAAGGATTATTCAAACATGTGTGAATGAAACAAAACACAATTCCAGATTTGTTTTTGATGAGGAAACAATATTATAACATAGATCAGAAAATATAGGGTTGAAGTAAAGCTTACAAATTAACTTTTCACTTTTGTAAAAATAATAAGAAAATGTATTTATCTGAGATATAAAATGATTTGTTACATGATTGTGTAAACATACAAGCATACAATGCTCTTCTATTTCCACTGTTACTCATGAGTCCGGTCAAAAAGACAAATCTGACGCACTAAGGACAAACTGGGACATGTGGGCAGACAGAGGATGGGGCAGGAAAAAATATCAGTATCAAACATCGATAAACAAAACTGCTGACACCGATACTAGAACCGATATATCACCCATCCGTCCTAAATGTGTCCTTTCAAATTGCGATTTCGATAAGTTTGCAATTGTGGCCTGAATCTGGACTTGAACAACAGAAAAAAGTGGTACGCAGCCCAGAATTTAAAACTCCCCGGTAACTTCAGAACTTATCCAGCACCCCAATGTTTTTTATTCTTTTATTTATTAGTTGTATTTTTGGATGTGCCACAAAAGCCTGCAGCGGTAGCGTTGGTTCAGCCTGGATGTGTCTAACCTGACATCCAGTCCGCTGGGATCTCCTCTCTGACAGCGCTCGCAGAAGTACGTCATGCGGCCGTGGTCTCCCAGGCGACACGCGGTGATCACATGACTGCACTGGCCACACTGAGGCCGCTTGTAGACTTTGTAATGTCTGTGCAGGGGCGAGCCAGACTTACGACACTGCAGAGGAGAGAGAGGCATTCATATGCATTGGTACATTATACAACAGATGCATTAAACATGGGGAAAGGGAAATTTGTTTGACTTTTGAAATGTTTTACACCGACTTGAGGTAGTCCTTTCACATTTTACGTGAATTTTGCATGCCACCTCCAGTCTCTCTCTCTAAAACCTTCAAATCAAGTTAGAAATCTCGGGGTAATAATGGACTCAGACTTTAACTTAGCCGCATAAAATCAATAACATCTGCAGTTTTTTACCATCTAAAAAATATTGCAAAAATCTAAATATTTATACTGTCAAAACCAGACTTGGAAAGACTTATCCATTTATACATTTGTCTGCAGTAGGTTAGACTACTGTAACGGCCTGTCCACTGGCCTCTCCAAAAGAGCGTTAAGACAGCTGCAGTACATCCACAACACTGCTGCTCAGGTCAGGACTAGAACCAGGAAGTACGGACACAAGTCCTGTGCTCAGGTCTCTGCACTGGCTCCTGTGGCTCAGAGAATAGACTTTAAAACAGCTCTGCTTGTTAGAAGTCTCTCCATGGCCTAGCACCAAAGTACATCTCCAACATGTTAGTGCCATATGAACGACATCTTGCACATCTGAGGACTTCAGGGACCGGCCTCCTACTGGTGCCCAGAGTCAGGACTTAACATGGGGAATCAGCGTTTCAGTTTTATGCAGCTAAAATCTGAAATAGTCTTCCTGAAGATGTGAGACAGGCCTCTACTTTGACAATGTTTAAATTCAGGCTCAATTCTGTTTAGCTGTGCATATGACTGAAAGGTTTTTATTCTGCACTCTTCTCTTTTAATGTTAATTTTATGATGATTATTTATGTTTTGATTTGTTTGTATTGATTTTAATGTCTTTCTTATTCTGTAAAGCCTTTGAATTACTTTATGTATGAATTGTGCTATACAAATAAACTTGTTGCCATGAAAAGGAAAGATCATTCTTATGTTTTATAGGGATGGCATCTCACGAGACAAGATCTTGCAAGACAAAAATGCCACATGTGTGTATTGATCGACAAACTACATGCTACCCATGTCCAACCAGGAAGTAAAATTAAAAGCGTAACCAAAATTTTAAAAAGTATACAGAACCAAATATAATTATGTTAAATATGTTTTAGTGAAGTGAGTAGTCGAACCTGGAATACAGGTTTCACATTAATGGCATTGCTAAAAAAAATGCAGTTATTTCATCAGGTTATTTGAACTTTATCCAACTGAATATTCTGAAAAATGTGTTTAATTTCCCCTCTTCGGTGCTTTGCCTACAGTGTTGTCACCAGACTGCAGCTTGTGTTTGTGGTAAATGGGGCTGAATACGTCTCACCTGCTGATAGTTCTGCCTGCTCTGCGCTTGTTCTTAACCTGTGACCACACATTTGCCGAGCGCTCATTTCTCATCGGATAAAATGGGACAGCGTACGAACATGGATTTATGCGCGTTGCAAGCTGAGATGTTTTGAACTAGTACGTCTCCATTTAAAAGTGTAACTTGGTGAAGGGCCTGAAATCTGCTGGTCACCATGGAAATGTTTTTGCTTACAGTACAGATAAGTACAGATATGTTGTATAAGCAGCTCTTGAGATGAGGCCGCTGTGTACTGTCTGCACCTAATTATAATGTGTTTTGTTGTCCGATGATCATGTAGTGCGCTGTAGCATGCTAGTTGTTGTTAGCATTAAGCTTGATTTATGCTTGACGCATCCACAAGATCTGCGAGGGTCCGCACGGCCAAATTTAAGTCATTTTTTCAGACACGCCCCTCTGCGCAGTGTCCGGACAGACCCAGAAATTTGAGGAATAACTTTGGGTCACTGCAAACCTGTCTGTGTAATCCAAGAATGATCCATAGAAAAAGAAAAATTCACTCAAAAAACTTTTTTGTCCAGTTGACAGAATGGAAGACGTTTCGCTGACCAGAACTGAACAAGCGGCTTGAATTGAATTTTTCTTTTACTCTCACTGCAAACTGTTGACGAACTAGTTCTATTTTGCCACCAGGCCAAGTTACAGGTTTGATCTGTGGACAGGCAATGAATGGGTACTTTTGAGGTACGTTTGAGGGTGTAACACCTTTTTTTCTGTCTTGCGGTGTGTGACATGCCTTTGTAGCAAAACCAAAAAATGATTTTCTACAACTGTAAGGAACCCATTTCACAAGTATTGTAACATTTTTGTGCAACTCTTAACAACTCATTTTAACATGCCCTTCGGAGTGACTTTTCCTGTCACCCCGCTTCACTACAAATCTGCCATGTCAAAAAATTCAAATAAATTACTTAATATGTATTTTTCTTAGGAAATGCAGCTGTCATGCCGCAGGACATCAAACAAATGTTCAAACATTTTCAGAATAGTAAAATTTGTTTTGACTTGTATCTTAAACCCATAACCCCTGAGCTCTTCCTGGTGCAAACATATCAGCTGAGCACGTTCATTTTTGTCTTTTTAAATGTGTGACTTTTCATGTCACACCACAGGACACCCTTTGGATGCATGAAAATTTGCATGAAACCGCTTATATCTTTTATAGATTTGAAGTAGAGCTAAAGGTGTAGTTTTATTAAATGATGTATACATGCTTACATTTATGCCAACACCTTTATGAACTGTCTCTGAGACTGAGATTTATTTTTGAAGAAAAGTGTCACAGTCATACTGTAGAACATTTTACTGTTTTTGTTAAAATACCAAAAAATGAAACACAACTTCATTCTGCAACTATATGTAATTTATAGAATACATATTTGTGCACTGTCCAGTTGAATTTTGGAGGAAGAAACATTGTATTTAGAAATTCATTTAAAGTGATGAAGCCAAAAATGGGCGTCACGTCAAGTCCTCTGCATGTTTGATATTGCAAGTTTAATACCGTACTATGGAACTTCATACACAAAGCAATAACATCTACATAACCTGACATCTAAAAGTTACATAGTGCTTCTTCTTCTAAACTTACTGTGCCAAAAAAGTAGTATTATAATTGGACACATACAGGCCTTTTTAATACCTCATTGATTTTAGTCAAGAAAGATGGGTTCTGTTGCCGTGGCAATTGCGGCATCCATCTTGTGAGCTGAAGAAGAGCTAAATTCTAATCAAAAATAATGTAAAAATGAGGCCAGAAAATTCATAGATTAAAGGGTTTAAATGGACATAATGGTTTGATTAATTATAATATTCAATGCATCTGTGATTCCACAATTTGAGTCAGAGCCAAATATGCTTCAAAATTCGATATGCACATGCCCAGATGCTTTTGCACAAGAGCAGACATACACGGACAAACTACATGTAATTTTATTCTTTACATGTGTTTAAATATGAGCTCAACATTCGTGTAAACACAACAGTTAGCTGCAAAAAAACGCAAGTAAACCAATGAGCGCAGAGAAAAATCTAGGCCAACTGATTTGAGGGTGTGTGTTACGAGAGTTTTTTTACGTTATAAGCGTTGTGAAACTTTCTTCGCGAACCCTATTTAACTTAAATGAATGGCGAACTAAGATTTCAACTGACGAATAACATTTTTAACCATTTCTGGCGAGTAAAGTAATGAAAATATAAATCAAACTAACAACTAGCATGACTGATGCAAATTCGGTAAATGACTCATATTGGGGAATGACACTAAGCATTCATGGCTTTCAGTGATTTGGACCAAAATTAGGACCAATGCCACAGCAGCGCCAGTTCAAAGTCTGTGTGCATAACAGGAAATAGTCTTGTGACTCAAAGCCATGAATTGAATGACACACTTTTCCCACCGTTCTATTTTAAAATATAAAAGGCCCCTTGAGGCAAAAACAGGAAATTACCTCCATTTTAGAAGTGGTTTTCCAGTTTGTGATACATCTACAAATGACTTATGTCTGCCTTTTTACTACTACTTTTGTGTTAATTACTCATAACTTGCACTAATTGACCTTATTAGCAGCACTATGCTCAAAGTGCACCTCTATTTAACTTTGTGCCATCAGTTCTTCTTTGAAATTAAAGTAATCCAAAGCTATGATTATGATTTTAACATAATTTTGGTTGCTTTTAGAAGGGCGTTTTAAACCTTGTATACTACTTATACAGTTCAAAAAAAAAAAGAAAAAAAAAGAGGCAAAGGGCTAGGTCTGTCACAATAAATACTATATCGACTTAATTAGAGATTACAGTGATTCTTCAGGCTCAAATGTTATTTGTCAAATAATTGAAGCGCTTATGACAGGTTAGATAACAACTCCTACTACTACTATTCCGTATTCCGTTTTAGGACTCACAGCTGCTTCTGGTATTTTTGTACTTTTCAACTTTCTTCAAAAACTGCCATTTGACTGATGTGAAACTGATAAATATTTACAATATGTACTATCCCACCAAACCAAGTCATAATTGGCTCTGTGCATAACAGCGCTACTTCCTATTCCAATTGTATCTCTGAAGTTTTTGCAGAGTCACGCTAAACTGAATAAATATTTAAAGATCAGGCAGTGGACAGGGAGCTGCGGGTGGATGCATAGACTGTATGTATAAATGCACATAGCTAACATGCTAGCTGGCACGTTCCAGATAGAAAGTGATCATGAGTGCGCTTCCAGCTCCATTGAGTCTGGCTCCAATTCACTTTACATTGAAAAATTGTCCCCCTCTCTCTGTAACTGCTGCAGTGAGCCTCATCATTTTGCTCTTAAAATGTTCGTATTAACTCGCTTTACATGATCCTGGTGCTTTTATTTCGCGATTGTGTCTATCAATCAAGATATGAACATTAACAACAGACAAATCAGGTGCCTTCTTTCCTTGAGATTGCTCCCGCTGGTGTTAGCAACAGGTTTGAGTGACAGCATTGCTAAGCGCCCACTCCCTGCTAAACCAGCGGTCCGGGCCACTTCACTCCAGATTGGCTCTTTGGTTGCTATGATACTTGCAGTCGGAATTCCAAATGTGGAACACTGCTCCAAATTTGCCCCCTATAACCCCTAACCTCGATGCAGCACTATGGGTGACATCACACTCACTTATTCCCCTTCTTTATACAGTCTATGGGTGGATGTCACTGGCATGTTAAAAACTACACAAATAAAATGAATACCCCACCAGAGGACACTTCTGTGTTTAGAAAGAGAGATGTTTGTGTCTCAGTGCTAATGCTAATGCAAATTTTGAGGCATAATAAAATATTAAAACAGCACCACAAACTGAAGAATTCTACATATGATAATAATTGGGTAGTATTTTAATGAATTTTAATCGTGTATTGTTTATTTTATGTTTTCTGATTTTAATAAAAGTGACTGTTAGGTTAAGGTCATTAACCTATTCATTTATCACTTCCCATGTTTCATTTATAATATGGTTCAGTCAGAAAAAGTTTCACTCTAATTATGTCCTCAACTGTAGTTTGTCGTCATATTCTCTGAAGCATTATAAAAAGAAAATGTTATCTTAACAGGCCTACAGAGGGCACTGTTGTGTTGATTAGAATGCAGGAAATTAGCTGTGAGAGACTGGTAAAAGAGCTGCAAACAAAATTGGTCAGTGCTTTGAGGTTAGGCAAGGGTTTGTGGGAAATGAAGTGACAAAGGTATAATTTACGATTGCTACACGTTTAATATGCCTGGTAGAAAACTCAAAAATAACTTTAGCACATAAAGCCCCTTTAGAAGCAATCTTGATTATAAAAATAACAGTGAATTTTGATAGTGGAGCTAATGATACTTGGGCGGCAGGATTAATTGAAATCAAATCAAATTCGCAATTTGGATGGATGTAATTAGCAAACCACAAAGCACCATAATTTCCTTCACATACAACAAAATTTGCTGTCTTACTCTGCATAAAAACTGCTAACCCTGTAGTTAAAACCTGTGATTCTTGTATTAGTTTGTCAGTTCATATTTCAGTCTTTTTGTCAATTCTCCTGGACGTGTTTAAAATGTGAATTTTGAACAAAATACATTATCTAAACATAATTGTCAGGAAAATTGCAATTTGAACTTTTAGCATTATTTAGGGTTAAAACGATTTGAGAAACATATCCAACTCGATTTCGACTACTATGGAAGAGGCTTGATACTCAATACCGATTTTGATACCACAAACATAATTAAAAGCACAAACTTTAGAAAGTGTATTTAATATTATTTTGTAGTCTTAAGACATGCTTTAATTCTCTAGCTTTTTAATACTGCGTGTTAAAAGCCAGAACATGGTTTTGTGTCTTTTATTTTAATTTATGGATTTTATTATATTTATTGTCATTGTATTAATTTTTTATTTATTTTTACTTTAATCTAATTTTACTATTTTTTACTGTTTATTTCATTAGCAGTTTTTAAAATTTGTTTTCTGTGCAGCACTTTGGAAACTGTGTGATTATGGTGCTAAATTAAAAAAAATAAAAATTTGAATTCATAGTAGTTCTCAAGAAAGTATCAATTTCTGTTCAAATGAGTATCAAGTTTTGATACTAGTTTTAGAGTCAATTATTATCTGGATATAGATTTAAAGATAGTACAGACCTTATAGAAAAGTAGAGTAAAGTCCCGCGTCATCTTGACCAAATGGTGGATCTGCTTGTCCGTCAGCTGTTGCACCTTTGAAAACACACATATGTTACATCTCCTCAGTAAATACGTAATTATAAAGCTTTCATTTCACAATTCACATCTAGATGAAAAGTGCTTTACGGGATGAAAATCAATAATACACAAACAGAGACAATGAAAGAATGCGACGCGACTGGAAAACTGCCTTCATACATCTGCCATAGTCTTTGTTATAGTCTATCACAGCTGCAAGGTCTGGGCTCAGTTTCTCAAAGTAAGGATCAAAGTGTCGATACAGTCTGAACAAAGAAACATTAAGTCAACTCTAAACCAGAATTCGATCAGCTTTACAGGTGCACGCCCGGCAGGAGGTCCGCCATTTGCTTGTCTCCATGGAGATGTTATTGCTTTGCCTGGAATGTTTCACAGTATGTTATTAGAGGGGGTATTACAGGGGGTATTACACTTCTGTTGGGTGTCTAACGCATAACATTTAGATCACCGTGTTAACTTTCACTGTTATGAAAATGCTATATTCACGTTAATACTAAGCAAAGTATAAAACACGTTAATACTTAAGAAAAGTATTAACATGTTTTCTAAGCTCCCTTCCCTCCCCTTAAGTCACTACCCCTTCAGAGCACCGTCACATTACAGTCGGCATTATTCTGCTAATGAAGCTACTGCAAGACGCATCAGGTTTGTGAAGCTGGCAAAAGTATTGAAAATCAGATACCAATCGATACTAAAAGTAGTATCGGAACTAGATACTCATTTGCGCAGACCACATAGACTAGTATATTGCCCATGACCACCAACCTACCTGGATGACTGAGGGATTACACAGATGTAAGGCCACATGGTAATATAAAAAAAAGTACTACAGTTTCATGTTGAAAATGACATTCTATTGTCTAAATAAAGAGTGTTTATTCCTTAGTATCGAAATCAAGTTTAAAATTTTTGTATGGCGACAACAC
The DNA here is from genome assembly GCA_000787095.1 of Periophthalmodon schlosseri. Taxonomy (NCBI): domain Eukaryota; kingdom Metazoa; phylum Chordata; class Actinopteri; order Gobiiformes; family Gobiidae; genus Periophthalmodon; species Periophthalmodon schlosseri. Next base: position 25,993 of record KN486586.1, read on the forward strand.
TAGTAGTACTGTACTGGTATCTTTGAATGATACACCCGAGTCAATGACATGGGTGGACATTTGCTTTTGTAGAAATGATCTTTGTTATCCAGTCCATAACAGGAGCAAGGTCCCCTCTCCGCTCTCAAAGTCAGGATAAACATGTCTTCACAGCCCCGGCAGCTCTTTCGGACACTTAAGGGCACCGTAATGGAGAGCCAGGCCAGACTCGCTGCTCCCTCATGTAAAGGCTCACAGTCCTGATGGATGTTTGTGAGCGGGTGTGTGAGCTGGACTAAACCAGGGGAGATTTGCACATCCTCAGAGGTGACCGATGAATAAAACATGTATCCAAACTGACAGGGTCGCGAGTCAGGGCGCACTACTGTTATTTGTTTAATAAAAGTAAATAAAAGCTATTCAGGAGTAAAATATTGAAATAAAAAGTCAGAATTCTGGTGTGTACAGACTGTGAGTGGAGATGCTGGAGGTAAGGCTGGGTAATATTGATTTTTTTTTTTTCATTTGCACAATCACAACATTCAGATCATTTGTGATAAAAAAACCCCCAAAAAAACAAAAAAACTGAAAATGTCAATGTCATCTAAACATCTTATTATAGAGATATATCCTAATTTTGCATATTTCAAAACTACAATTTTGACATTAAGACAGTGGAGGAGAAGCTGCAAATACAACATACATAATTACATTAATATATTTGCCTGGGATCGAGAACACACTGGTGAGTCTGGTCAATGGTGAATGTCCCCAAGTTCAGATGGGCGTGATTGACAGGCAGATTAGCCAATCAGAGTCCCGCATGGTTCATCCGTATCAAAACAAATATGAGCGCTTACTAGGTAAAAATAAAGGAAGAAAGTATCACAAGGGACTGAAAAACATGACAGATTTTTGCAGAAGTAATGAGCGCTAAACTCTGAGTTGAGTGAAATTAGATTTTGTTCAAAATGATCAATAACGAATGAGCTCCTTTGTGTCACATGCATCACTGAAATAAACAACTCTGATTGCTTGATCGTGTTTAGTTCTGGCTCAGGATGCAACGGAGAGAGTGGGGACCAGACTGACATCCCTCTGTATTAAAAAAAAAAACTGTATAAAATCCCTCTGTATAAAATGGATTTTTGAGGCAATTACAAGATTAGTTTTATCAAAACAACAATTCAGTGAAAAAATACATTAATCTGGTAGTCTGAAAACTTTTTTATTTGAACTTTAAAATGTATAATAAATAAATACATAAATAAGATGATCACAGGATTAAATTATGAGTTTGGAAAATGCTGGTCAAGACAATCAAAATTGACTAATTGCTGCATTTTTCACAGTCAGAAGTAATGACATACATTTATTATCTGAACAGCAGCCTTTATCCCCCTCTATTCCACATGCCTTATTGTGGAGTTTGATAAATACTAGAAATATCACTTTGACTGTTTAAATTTTCATTGCACATTTTGGGTTGTGCTGTTTTGATATGCAATATTAATTAAAGGAAACACGCTGTTGACTCATGGATTTCTGTGGCTTGCATATTTATCGAAATGAAAGAAAAACATTTAAATTTTATTAGACCAAAACAACACAATGCCTGCAAATGTAGCCGTTCTTACCCCACCTCACCTCCTCATTGTAATGCACCACTTAATAATACAAGCAAGGCCCAGAACTCTGCTTTGTACCGTCTGAGAGGCCTCACAATATATTCGCTTTGTGTTCCTCCACTGAACACTGTCAAAAGTTTTAATATTTTAAATTCAAAATATAAATTGAGTTTTTAGTAGTTTTGACTTGTTAAGATTCATCTAGTTTGTTGCTCTATATAAGCCCTTCTAAAACTTCACTGCAAGTTCTAGTGTTCTCTTAAAATATTCTACATTTTGTCATCTTATGAATTACCGTAGTTCTTATTAAAAACTCCTTCGCCCTTATCTTATCTCATCCTGGTTTAGCCCGTTTAGACCTGTTCTAGTCCTGTTCTAGACCTGGTTTAAATCTGTTGCTACTTGGGAAGCCAAATTATAAATGATCAAAATTTCATAGAAATTTCTACCTTCAAGGCAGTCAAAGAGCTTTACTTCAAGAAACCATTCACCCATTCACAAACTAGTGTACGCAGACACTGGGGGTTAGGTGGGTTAAGTGTCTTGCCCAAGGATAAAACGACAGTATTCATCTGTGGGAGCAGGATTCGAGCTGTCAACCTTTGGATCAGCGGACGAACACTCTACAAACTGAGCTCCTGTCGTCTAGGAGTAGTACATGGTGCGAAAAGAGAGATTTTGAGACTTAATTTTAAAAGTTTAGACAGAAGTTAGACAGAATTGAAATGAGTTTTTCTCCTCTAAAATTGTCACAATTTCATGATTATATTGTGACATGAATAACAATTAATCTTGACATCTCTGCAGGAAACACTATCTATGCTTAGCTTCATGTAGAGCTAAGCAATTTATCAAAGGTTAAATTGTTAATTCAACTATTACTCTAATTAGAAGAAAGAGATGTAATCGAAAAAATATAAATACATTTTAATTGTATGAATTATTTAAATTAATTTCTGTCCTGAATGATATGTGCACTCATTCTGGCCCGCAAAACCAGGAGCCTGGAACATGTGGCCGCCTGGCTAGTGCCAGTTCTCTCGAAAAGTACGGAGCCACACTTCCTGCTCCATTCATTCCCTATGAGGATTTAGCTGAGTCTCGTGAAAATAAATCAATATTTAAATATCAGGCAGCGGACAGCAAGCTACTGATAGATAATCAGAGACAGCATGTTTACTACGATGTAAATACTCCCCCAGAGAAAGCTTCTGTGTTTATAAAAGTAGGAATTTGTGTCTTGAAGCTAATGCTAAAATTAAAATAAATCATTGATGTTAAAATAGCGCTATAATCTGAACGGTCTTCACAGAAAAACAAAAAACTTGTTACTAGATGTATTTTCATAAAGTTGTTTTGTGTTCTAGTTTGAGATTTAGATTAGGTTAGCATTAGCTTTGAGACACAAATCCTTACTTTTATGAACACAAAGCTTCCTCCAGTTAAGTCCTTACATCGTCATAAAGGTCTTAACATGCTGTCTGTGACATTAGCGCGGCTCAGCTAAATCTTCATAGAGAATGAATGGAGCGGGAAGTGCGGCTCCACACTTTTTGAGAGAACAGGAACTAGTCGGGTGGCTGCGTGAAAAGGACCCATTATTTGAGATAATCGTGATTTCAATTAACAATCTTCCTTTCTTTTTTAATCTTTTTTTATACAGGAGAACCCAATGAGAGCACTTGGGCTCGCTTTTTCATGGGTGCCGTGTTTAAAATACAATACAAGCAGAAAAACAAACAAAACAAACAAGTATATAAGTCCATATAAAACATTGAAAACAGGAGCAGGTGTGTGTATAAAAAACAGATTATTAAATTGCGATTGTGTCACCAAAGTATCCAATTTTGCTTTTCCTTGAAGTGTATTCTGTTTTTGTGAAGCCAAACTGCTAAAAGCCCTCGTTCCCATCTCAGTTTTGGTGCGGCTAGTCCTTAGCCTTATACAGTCATGTGATCTGGTATTAAATGTTCCGGTATCAATGATTAACAAGCAGGTGAGGTGTTCTGGCAGTTTTTGAAGTCGTCCCTTATAGATACATTTCATACAGTGCTGCTTCTAATAGACAGTGATGGCAAACCCACTTTCCACAGAGAATACAGCGATGGGTTTCAAATCCACCACCTGTTACGAAATGAAGTGAAAGACTGGATCCAACGGTTTCAAAGCAGAGGCCAAAGTCTGCACACCACATAATCCAGTATGGAAAGAAAGGTTGCTTGTACTATTTCTTTTCTGTAATTTAATGGGATACAATATTTGTTTCTGTAATACAATTATAATTTTGATTTTAGACAGTTACATAATTCCGAGATATATTTTTTTAAAGGATAAGTTTTCGTCAAGCCAAAACCAAAAATATTGGGTTTGTGATGATGATTTCTGCCATCGTCCAGCAGCCCTACCTTGACAGCTGGATGGAGGCCAGAGTCAAACAGAGCTTCGTTCTTGATGATGTTGCCCACTCCCGGCATGACGCTCTGATCCAGGAGCACGTCACAGAGCATCCGCCCGCCCTGGGCCCTCACCGCCTCCTCTGAGCGGGGCAGGCTGAACGTAGGGGAGCACACATCCAGGTGGGAGGAGGAACGCACCCTCTGCTCACAGTCCTCTGTGCACCTACAGCATAGCGTCGAGAAGCAGGGTTACGTTTAAGGCTTAGATTCACTGCAATTGAATAAAAAATGCAATACATCTTTGCGTTATCTTAGATGGTATATGTGTTATACGGGCTTTTAAAGGAACACTATGTACGGTAAGTTTTTTGATAGTAAATTTCATAAACTTTATGAAATTTACAGATATGAAGTCAACATGTTCAAATCAAATATGGCTTTTATTAGTAACAATTGTAATGCTGATTTATTCTTAATTACAAAAACATTGGACATGATTGTTGTACTTGGTGGTATACTTGCAATTTGGTGTTTAGGTTCTCAAGACGATTATCCAATCAGAAAGCAGAATGAGCCTGACTTGAGTCTTCATTGCTGAAATCCAGTTGGTTTAAACCTAAAATCACTCTCTCAGATCTGAATCCTCACTACCTAAAGTACCTGCAGTCACTAATCAGTGCTAGTGCAGCCTCTGCAGCTCAGTGAGTGAATTCTGGAGGTTCTGAGCTTTCACATGAGGCATGGCCTGTCTATTTACTGAGAATGAGAAAAACGTGTATGTGTCCTCTCTCTGCAGGTTAAGGCACTGGCAACCCAGGTTCCGTTGTGATTGTAATACTTTTTTAAAACTGTAATTTGAAGAGTGCAGGCTACATACAGTTCCTTTAAAGGCGCATTATGGTAGAGGGTTACTGCTTTGACTGGAATTTTCCACATTATGGCATTAAAGAAGGAAGTGATGCCCCCAGACCAAGTTAGAGAGGTAAGCCTGTTCACAATAAGAATGCTTTTTTTTTCTTAGCATCTCCATGGAGACAAGCAGATGTGGACCCCCACTGCCTTTCAGAAAATTTTGCAACCGGAAATCACTGTAATGAGTTAATGTATCTGGACTAAGTTACAATATTCAAAGATGTGGGTGGTACAGTGAGACAGATCACACACTCACACCTAAGAAGAGCCGTTATTGGGATAATACAAATTGTTGGTGATAAATTCATAAATAATATTAATATTTCACATTGCAATTCTCATATTCATACATGTTGATAAGCTGTTTGGGAAATCAATTCATTTTCTAGCAGCTCTATCAACTCTTTTAATGGCCCAGCTGCTCAGGGCGTGACATCCAGGACAGTTGCCAGGTAATTACATGAGTACCATCTGTGGTAATGGACGGAATATGATTTAAAGTTAAGTTTGAAAAATATATAGGTCGTTAATGGAGATCCAGTCAATCTAAAAACTGTCACAAAGTTCAGTCAGTTCGAAAAACATTTTGGAATTTTTTCCACCAAAGAATCAATGCGTATTATTATTTGTAGAGTTCAACTATACAAGCTGGATATCCACAATAATGCTGTAATTCATATAGAGTTAGTGGGCCCAACTTAAAGATGGACTATGTAACTTTTCTAATAGGGATCTATCACTTGTTTGAGGTGCCATTTCTTTGTGTGGAATGTAAGGTATTTTAACTCATCTACTTATGTATTAGCTCGACAGGCTTGCCTCTTCACAGATGTAACCGGTAACTTGGTGTAGTGGCTGGGACCGCTTGCTCTCCATGGAGATAGACAGATAGAAGTTTAATGCCATGCTGTGGAACATTTCAGGCAAAGCAATAACATCTCCATGGAGACAAGCAGGTAGCGGACCCTCCACCAGAAAAGTTACACTTCATCTAAGATTTTCATATTCTATAAAGTGATTGCTTTCAATTCTGAAACAGGCAGTTCTGGATCCCCTACCAAACAATACAGATATATTTGAACACATGAACCCATCTAGTCCAGGCTGAAAATATATGACTGCCGCTTCTGTGAGCTAGCACTAAGGTCAACATGGGGCCTGTATCTACCATTTGTTTCCTTTATATTATGTAGCTGAAGTCACTGACAAGATGGAGGAGCACGGGAGAAGTGTGGCAGAGAAAATGGTTGTCTGCTCGCCTTAAAGGAGACATTTTATATAATATCGACTTTTTTGAGCTTCCAGTCTCATGTGACAATAGTTCTCCCACTTTATAGGCTTACTCACTGTAGTATTTTCAGTGATTCCTGTTTGAGTAATACTGCATTTTCCTGCATTCAGCTACGGCCCTGTACTTGCTGTGATTAAAGTCCGGATGACCACACATAAGGTTTAATATACGGCTGTTTTATTTTTGAATCAGTTTCATTTAGCATGACCACACGTAAGGTTTAATAAAATGGGTAATATGGGAAAAAATTATCACGTTTTATTTTTGAATCAGTTTCATTTAGTATTCTTAAAATCAACATTAAAATGGCTGTTTTTATTGATTTCATGAATCTGTGCCATTTAACACAAAAATAAACAAATTTCTTCCTCCAAAGTCTGAACTCCAAACCACATGCTTTTACAGAAGACTGGCTGTAGACCTCTCAATTAAAAAACTCCAACCATATTATTAACGATTAGACATGACTGATTCACAATCTCTGGATCTTTCAATTAATTGTCTAGCCCTAGTTTAACACTGATGCGTTGCCATTTCTTACAAGTAAAAACACTGCAGATCAAAATCCACTGCTTACTACAGTGAAGAGACAGGACCTGTAGCAATTTGGCAACGTGTACAGGGTGATGTAGGGTTAGGGGGCAGACGTCAGCCTGTCACAATAATTACTATATAGACTTATTATTCAATAAATGCTGGAATAAATTTTTTTGGGGGGGAAGGGTGTCAATATTTATCGTTTGCACACTTTCTTTGCACTACTGGTTTATTTTTTGGCTATACGATAAGATTTAAACCGTAAAAGATTAAATTAATAACTTCTATGACTCATTACTATACAAACCAAGTACTTAAGTGTTTCATTCTGCTGTTTATTTATTGCAGTTCATGATTTTTTTTTAATTTTGTAAATTTAGAATAGTTTTTGGGGTATAAATCTGCTCTTGGGTTATTGTGTCAGTGGCATAAATGTAGTTTTTGGGTATAAATCTGCTCTTGGGTTATTGTGTCAGTGGCATAAATGAGTTTCAATCTTATCGTTTATCGTCTATGTTTATTTCATCAATATATCGCACTTCAGAATTTGTTATTGTGACAGGCCTGAGGGGACAATATTCAACTTTGCGTTTTTCACCAGGAAGCTGGAAGGAAGCTTTCTATTAACAAGTTATTTCATATCAACAATGTGATTTATGAAGAATACAACTATCTGTGTGAGTTATGATCACAAAATACCCAAAAAAAGTACAATATGTCTTCTTTAAAGGAGCAGTGTGTAACTTACTAGTCACTACCAGTCAAAGGTCCACGACTTGCATCCATGGAGATGTTGTTGCTTGGCTTGGAATGTTACATGTATGGCATTAAACACATGTATCGAGCACCTATTTCTTTACATTTTTTTCTCATTTCATTGTTTTTTACTGCTCAGAAATAGCAGTGTCACCTCTCCACAGATCTGAACTGTAACTTGGCCTGGTGGCGCCATCTGCTTGTCTCCACAGATAAGTTCAATAATGCCACATTCCTGACAAAGCAATGACCTGCAAGTAGCAGACCCTATACCAGAAAAGATACGCACTACACCTCACAGTCAATAATCAATAATCAACAAACTGACTGCAGTGAAAATACTACATCTTCAGACAAACACTGACAGATGTAGGACACTGAATGAGGCACATAGCCCAAGGTGAACTGTCGCTGCCCCCCTCATGTGTCGGCTCCAGGCGAAGAGGGTTGTCCTGGTTACCTGATTTCCACAGTTGTGTCGAAAAAGCACACAGTGTCATTAGTCAGGTGGATCTCCAAAGCTGGTCTCTGGCTCTGACCGCTCCTCTCCTTCAGGACTGTAGGGTTGATGCGCAGGGAGCCGTTCATGCCAAAGTGGACTCTTAAAAAAAAAAAAAAAAAAAAGCATGATATTGGATTTACAAATACTTTTAAGAGCTAAAATACAATCGACTGATATGGTCATGTAAAAATACCAGCTTTGTATTCCCACTAGCATTTTGCAATAAAGGAGAGCAGCAATATCTCAAAACTAGTACTGCTAAATAAATCTATTAAAAACATTACAACCTTGCAATGGATAAAATAAGTTACACAAAGCAGGTTCAGTTTGGTACATCGCCTAATCCTGGATATCAGTGTCTACTTAAAGATGCACTGTGTTACATTTCTGGTGGAAGGTCCTCCCACCTGCTTATCTCCATAGAGAGGATAGTGATTTGCCTGGAATGTCCCATAGTATGGCATTAGACTTATTTCTATTCTTGCATTTATTCAGTAAGGCCTACTGTTGCTTTCATTGTTTGAAATCATGCATTCTTACAGTGAGCCAGGTCATGTCTCCACAGATCTGAAAGGTTTTTATTCTGCACTCTTCTCTTTTAAGGTTAATTTTACAATGATTATTTTTTAAATTGCTGGTATTGTGATTTTAATGTGTTTCTTATTCTGTAAAGCACTTTAAATAACTTTGTGAATGAACTGTGCTATACAAATAAAGTTGCCTTGCCATCAGACCTGTAACTTGGCCTGGTAGTGTCACTTGCTGGTCTCCATGGAGATAGATTACTTTAATACCATACTGTGGAACATTCCAGGCAAAGTAAGAACATATCCTAGGAGACAAGCAGGTGGCGACCCTCCTTCAGAAAAGTCACATGCACCTTTGATAATTGCAAAATACATAGGCTTATTGCTTTTTTTGGAATCATGTGGAAATTGTTCTGAAAATTACACTCATTTAAAGTGAAGTACATTGATACAGGTTAAAATTATAGTATAAACGATAAAACATGAAATTATGTAAGTAGTTTAATAAGGTAATGACTTCATACCGTAAAGCCTTTAGGCCAAAGTACATGAAGAGCTCTTTCCCCAGAGTTTCTACTCCACTGTACTGGACTCCATGGAGACTGCGGAATGGACTCTCCCCTGGTTTGGTCTGAAGACAGATCAAATATGAATACATACATTTTGTTTATTATACGCTTACAGTTAGCAAGTTGATTCATCGTATACGAATTTATGACAGAAGGTTTGCTCAACCACCGTTCTTTCTTGTGTAATATCATTAATTATTCATATATAAAAAGATGGGCCTGTACAATATAACTGTTTTTATATAAATATAATATAATATATGTTTTTATATTTTGTTTGTCCAAATTATTAACGTGTTAAAAATAAACCCTCAGCCTTTTCAGCAGGTTTCAGACAATATTAAAAATACTTTTACTTTTCAGTCCTGTTAAAAAATGTAGGGAAGTAGAATGTACAGATAGATGCTCTCAAATGTAGTGAAGCAAAAGTAAAAAGTACCCACTGTAATTTACTTAAGTAAAGTACAGATACCTACAATTTGAACTTGTATACAGTACTTTACTACATTTACTTGGTTAAGTTCCACCACTGGTTATTACTAAAGCTGTAATGGTTCAATGTACAATTTGTTGTAAACTTCTGGCTTTAAAGAATACAGTTTGTTGAAATTGATTCTATGTCTGGACAGGGATCACATGCAACAGAAAGCGTGGCCTATTTTTATTTATTTTTTATTTATTTTGTTATTATAGTAGAAAGGTCAAAACTGGGAGAGCTATGCGTACAATTCTAGTAGGTAGCCATATCTACACCATTTGCACGTTTTATGCAGAGTCCACAACAAGCAATGCAGACAAGAATCTAATTTGTGTTAGGCACGGGGATAGTATTTTACATGATCATCCGTGCTAAATAGGCGGTTGCAGCTTTAACGCTACTCACAGTTGAATTAGTCAGGCTTCCTTTGATCTCCTTTATCGTCTGTCCTTTCCGTACTCTGGCGCGAATCTTCTCTCCGTTCAAAGTGCAGCCCGGACCCTCCACCATGTTTAGTTTAGTCCCGGTTTTATTCACCGAATCACCGTAAAATCACACTTTGATGACAGAAAACCGAAGCATGTGGCGCTGTGTTATGAAAGCTCTGCGCCGCGCCACAACGTTTGAGTCGACGCATGCGCAGTCAGACGTGTGTACGGAAGAAGACGTTCAAAATAAAACCAAATGATAATACATTTATTTTTTAACAGAGAAACGTGTTTTATTAACATATTTTATTACCATGAGCTTATAATATTTTTAAGTTTAATATTATGGTGTTTTTTTTTTAGATAATTTGTCCCCGCTACTGCAAAAAATAATGACATTATTCTATGTCTAATGCTTAGCTAGTTTTCTATTTTAATTTTCTACTAGTTAAAAAAACAGTTAATAAACGATTAATTTTATTTCACAGTAAAATAACTTGATAGTTAAACACCCTAAGCATACAGATACAGATAAAACTGCGTGTAGTGCCAATAAGGAATATGATATAGTAAATTATATTAAAGATAAATCAATTAATATGATTTTGTTTTGAGAAATTCAGTGTATGTTTACTAAATCTCTTCATAATTGGTTCTTTCTGAATAAACCACTGTAGTATCACCAGTTACCCACTAGAGGGAGGCAACGTATCACAGCTAAGATAGCAACTCTCAGAAGCTCTATAAAAATAACTGTAAAACATAACATACCAACTCAATACCGTATAATATTCCTCCTTGGGCAAGATCAAGTAAAAATAGATCCACTCAGATATGAAAAACTGAATGTCAATACTCTAATAAGACCTGATAATTGAATTGCAATTAAAATGTTAAATTAGACTGGGTGACATTACATTACAAGTTGTGATCAGGTATTAGAACTGTCCTTGTTGCATCACAGCTGTATCCTTCCGCCCTGTATCCCTCTTCATATACTCTGTCCCATCTGGCAGGGGCCTGGGGTACACATGAGGAATAATCATTTGTAATAAGGTTGTAAGATTTTCTGCATGGCTTCCTTGTGAAATTGCAACAACTTGTTAGCAGGCACTTTGGTGGGTAAAGATAAAAATAGATGTTCTCTAGCAGCAGTGTCCTTCTCTCTGCAGGACAGCCACTCAGCAGAACGTGTATTAAACAGTGGCTCAAGGAGAGGGCAGCAATTATAGACCAAAGATGTAGTCCTGTGAAAGTATTCTCTGCAAAGTCAATGTATTGTCTTTAAATTGTAATTTAAAGGTCCTATATTACGCAAAAATGACTTTTGTTAACTTTAAGCCATGTTATAATTTTACCTCATCAAAAACACACCCGGAGTTGTGTTTTGTTTCATTCACAAATATTTGAGTAATGCTGCATGTTGCTGTCTACATCTCCAAAGCTCAAAATGCTCTGTTCCACCTTGTGATGTCATGTAGTGGTAATTTTGAAGTCAACAGCTCCTTTTACCTTTTGTTTAATAGAGATTGACATGACATCACAACAGAACAGAGTGAAGAACACAGCCTAAATATGCAGGATTTGTGTGTTAAACATGTGTGAATGAAACAAAACACAACTCTGGGTATGTTTTAATAAGGAAATAACATTATGACATAGATCCAAAAACAACGTAATACTGGCCCTTTAAAGTGCATATGCAGGTTTTCATGCTTTTCTAATTATCATTTGGTTTGGAGAGAATGCCTGTGGTACATATTTCTCATAGTTTTACATCAGTCAAGTAGTTTGTGAAAAAAAAGTTGAGGAAAAAATAACAAAAAACAAGAAGTAGAGGTGAGTTCCAAAAGGGAATACCTTTAGGCCTATGTTCTCAAGAGAAAATTCCATCCCAAGTGCATGGATAGTTTTCACACAAGGATGGCATTTTTCTGGCTTTAAACATTGATTCAGGAAAATGAAAGCGTTATCCTTTATTTGTATTGTTTAATCATAGCTCTCATGCAATTTAGACAAGTTTGGGGTCTGGTTTACATTGTGGTTGTGGTACACAGTTATGGAATTACCTTGAAATGTCATATCTGCTGCCCTTGTCCAACCAGGAAATAAAAGGATAAACTGAAACAAAACAAACAAAAAAGAAAAACAACTAAATGATTCTTCCACTATCTGAGAGCACACGACAAATTATCAGTGTTGAAATGTAACAAAGTAAAAGTCGTAAAGTACTGTACTTAAGTACACAATTTTGGTATCTGTAAGTAAATTTTAAGGTGGATACTTTTCACGTTTATTTCACTGAATTTGAGAGCAGGTATCGTACTTTCTACTCCACTACATTTTTGAACAGGACTGAAAAGTAAAAGTGTTTTTATTATTGTTTGAGACCTGCTGAAAAGGCTGAGGGTTTATTTTTAACACGTTCATAATTTGAGCAAACAAAATTTTTAACACATTTTTAGTTTGAGCAAACAGAAATATACAACTAAAAACAGCTAGAAAAAAATAATAGATTAAATTGTTTTTGTTGAACAAAATTCAGCACAAATCCTTATCAAAATCACTACAAATACTTTTACTTTTCACTCTTTAAGTACATTCTTTATCAGGTACTTTAATACTTTTACTTATATAGATTTTTTCATGTGATACTTTTACTTGAGTATTTTTTTGATCCAGTATCTGTACTTTTACTTACCTGAGTGACTAAACACAGTAATAATACTGCATGCACTGATGAAAGGCTAAAGTAGGACTTAAAGTCTACAGTGTACTATTTCAAATATGGGTTAATTGTCATTTCTCTTGTCCCTCCACTGCCCTCCACCCTCCCCTCACAGGAGCAGAGCAGGACATGCAGCCTGTTTGTCAGACACACAGTTACATAAGCACACAGGTGAGTGATGTGAGGGCGAGGACGAGGTTAAGCAGAGTGCGGAGGAGCAGGTGTGGCACAGACTGGAGAGGTGGAGAGGTGGATGTGTGTGTGTGTGTGTGTGTGTGTGAAGGGGGGGGAAATGTCTGTAAAGGAGAGACTGTGAACATGGAGCAGCAGCAGCAAGTCCCAACACTGTCTCCTCTGTCCAGGCAGGAGCATGTCAGTCATCTGGGATACAGAGTAAACCTACGACAGTGTGCGGCAGCACGATGTATCTGAGCCTGTATGGAAGCTTGTACATTTTATAGAATGGATGTGCAGGTTAGCTGGGAATGAGTTGTCCGTTCTGGCTGCATAGCTGAAGAGCAGCAGCCTATCATTTATGGGCTGTTTGTGCATAGACTTGATCATGGAGGACATGGTGGATCCAGAGGAAGCAGATAATATTCTGAAGGCCCAGGTTTCAGATTTGTACAGGAGCACAGGGACCTTGCAAGAATTAAAAATGCGCATCGTTGTGGAGATTTTTAACTTTGCACTCTGCCACACTCTCTGGAGACAACCAAAGGCACTGTGGGCCTGCTGCAGATATATATTTTTGATTTTGGTTCTGGTCATTGCACTGAAAAACATGAGTTCTTATTATGAAAGAGCTTGGATCTCCACAAACCTGACTCTTAGTTGGCCTAAAGGAGGGCCTCCTCCTGCTTGTCTCCATGGAAATGTTGTTCCTTTGACTATAATATTTCACAGTATGGCATAAAACTTATGTCTCCATGTTCTGAAGTATGGCTTTAACTTTCTATTTCCATAGAACCATGCAGGAGACGTTCCACCTTGAGAAAGTTACTGTACCTTTAAGTTAAATAATTTACCAAATCTGGTCATTTCATAAGTAAATGTACTGTGGACAATTTCAGGGTCTGACACAGGAAGGGCATCCTTGGATCCAAGATGAAAATTCTGCATGTACCTCGACCTGCTGATTGTGGGAAATAACTTCAAATGAAACCTTGTGTGTTGTTTCTACAGCACCTGTGTTCCTGGGTGTCCTCAGTGACACGCTCCTGCTCACAGGAGACATAATCCTGTTTATGTTGTGTATGAGTGTGTCACATGCCGAGATACACAGACAGTGTGGAGGCTCAGGGCTGATGGAGATGTGTTGCTATGCAACAGGCATTTCACAAGTGTTCACATCAGCAGCACCAGCTCGGTGCTAACACGTGAACAGGCTTTATCACACTCTTTAAAATATGAAAGTTATAAAACAACATCACACATAAATCTGTAACAGAATGCATGTGTGATGCAGAATTTCATTCTCTTTGTTTCCAACGCTCCATTTTACATTATTAAAGTGACGTTATTGCTTTACCTGAATATTCCACAATATGGGCTAAAACTTGACTCCATGTTGACAGTAGGGGACACTAGTTACAGGTGTGAACTGTGGAGAGGCAGCCCCAGTCACAATGAGAATGCATATGCCTTTTCAAGGTGGGTTTGAGCAATAAAAATCTGTTGAATGGGTGCACCTCTCCACAGATCTGACCTTTAACTTGTTTCCATGGAGATCAATACGTTTATGTTCCTATACTGTGGAACATTTCTCAGCAAAAAAGTATGGTGCAGCCAGAAAATGATGATGATTTTATGAGTAGCTGTACAATCAATTCCGTGCAGTTGTGATCATGTGTTTGAATGTCAGTGATCATGTGCCTCCTTTGCCCCAGTCTCACACGCCCCTCCCTCCTCTGCCCTGGTCCTGTGTGGTCAGAACGTCAGACCAAACACAAACACGCCTCTGTCTGTGTGCCCGCACTCAGAGCTCTCACTGACTCAGGTTTGGGACTGGCTTTTCACTGCAGCCTTTCTGTGCTTTTCACAGACTTAAGACTGAGATGACGTTACTCATTTCACAAAATAATAAGAACAAAAACGTGATGAATCAAATAAATGTAGAAGGATAAATGTTAATGCTGGTTGTTTACTTGTTATATCATCTTATAGGGCTATTGTAAACAGTGTTGCTAGTATTACTGTACAGCCTTTCAGCATAGTAGATGTGGTAGGTAATAGTTTTTTTTGTTTTTTTGTTTTTGTTTTTTTTGCATAATAATGTGTGCTTAAAATTGTATTCATTTATTTAATTTGTTTTTAATATTTTGAGAATCAAAGGCACTGTACCTGATTTTTACTGTTTAAAAAAATGTGAAAAACAGAACTAGTTCATTTGAGTCAGTTCGCAGTGCTGCATACTCAGCATCCTAATTATTCACTGCAATGAGTTTAGAAGCGCTTTTCACAAACTTGACAGTAAAACTAACAATCAACTAGCATGATAACATGCACTTCCTGATTATCTGACAATTAACCACTTTATAATTAGACACAGACAGCACGCAGCAAACTTATTTTAACCTCAAAAGCTGCTTATACTATATAGCTGTACTAAGACAAGACACATTTAGCTCAAATACATGGGACAAATCAGGTACAGGGCCTTTAAAAGTCAAATGTAAAAAAAAAAAAAAAAAAAATGGATAAAAAGGAACAAAAACATTGCTGGGTTCAGTCGTTTTTCTTAAGCTGTTGAAACTGCAGTCTCCCACATCAAACCACACTTTGAACACAGCACCTCTCACATACAGGGGCCCGTGAGGCGTTCAGGGGTCAGCAAAACAGTGCATAAACACATGTAGTGACGCAACTCGGGTCTCACCACAAAAACAGGAAATGGACTGGAAAAAGTTGGACTTGGGCTAAATAATATCGTCTATACATTACATTAGCATTACCAGCAAGATTACAGTTACATTTACTCTAGTAACTTTTGGATATTGTACTAAGTAGTTCAGACATCATACTTGAGTAATATGTGCGGTGTAACAGTACTTTTTTATCCAATTACATTAATCTCAAATTCTAAATATTAACTCCAGACAGTTTATTCTTACAATTACTTAAGTAAGAAAAAGTTTTGTGTCGTTATTCTACTTCCGAGCCCTGTAAAAGTGAACTATATAATTTAAAACTCAACAATGAATGTACATATTCTCAGAGGTGGAGAGAGTAATGTTACTTAAAAAAAAAAAAGAGTAAAAAAGTATTTGGGAAAACTACTACTCAAGAGATAGTAATTGTAAAAGAAACTGTACATAAAATCAGATTTATAATTTAAAGCCAACATATGTAAGTTTTACATTCAGAAAATATGTTAAAGAAAATGATAATAAAATAAATCATATGTTTTAAAAATTTTGGTTTGTGGTTATTGCACTGAAAAACATGTGTCCTTTACTGTGAGAGAGCTCGCATCTCCACAAACCTACTCTTGTTTGGCCTAGATAAGAGCCTCCTCCTGCTCGTCTCCATGGAAATGTTGTTCCTTTGGCTATAATATTCCACAGTATGGCATAAAACCTATGTCTTTTTGCGATCAATTTTTTATTTGGATGAGAACGACATTGAGATTACGTCCTCTGCTCAAATTAACACACATAAAAATTACAATTCCTTACCAGTAGGTGTCAGTGTTCCCTTCTTCATTTGAGTCACTTCCTGTCGCTATAAACTCCTTATATGGGAGAAGTGGCGAACAGAAGGTCTCCACGGGGCACGTTATGGGCACGTTATGGGCACAGGAGCGGGGTGGCAGGGCTCGTGCGCGTGCAGCGGGAGGGGGAGGGGGCGGGGGCGCGGGGTGAGTGGCGCGGGCACAAAC
>KN486588.1:0-15765 GCA_000787095.1 Periophthalmodon schlosseri
TGTGTCAAGGTTGAAATCAGTGTCCCGTCCAAAGCTGTTATGCAACACAATTATACTCCGGATGCTCTCTATCCCCCACCCCCTCTTTCCATCTATCCTCTTTCTTCCACTTTCTCTCACTCTTCCACTATCCCTTTCTCTCTCTCCCTCCCTCCCTCCCTCACTTCCTCCCTCCCACCCCCTCTTTCCTCCTCTCTATGCCTATGCCTCTCTTTCCCAATCCATTTCTCTCCCTCCCTCTGTCCCTCTCCCCTCTCTCTCGTTTCTCTCCCCCTTTCTCCATCTCTCCCATCATTCTCTCCCTCACTCTCCCCTCCTCTCCCCTCTCCGTCTCTCTCTCTCTTTTTCTCTTTCTGCCTCTCTTTCCTCTCACCCTCCTCCCTCCCTTCTCCTCCTCTCTTTATCTCTTTCCCCTCCCTCTCTTCGTCTCTCCATCTCTCCCTCTCTCTCAGATGGTTGGGATTTGCAGAGTTAGTTGCACTTCCTCTGCTCTGGCTCAGATGACTCCACACCTGTGCCACTCTCATGGTCAGAGAAGATTAGGACGTCCAGTGCCCAATCAGGTTTATGTAATGCCACACTGTGTAACCTTGGAACTACAAAGGCTATTCCAGGATTAAAGTTGGAAGATGTATCGGAAAATTGATAATATCGCAATTGTTGTTTTGGAGATATGCCAAGTATGTGTAATAGCCCAAACAAGGGTGTATAAAGTGATATTTCTAGAGATAGAGAGGGCCGATATTTGCACTGATTAACATATCAGTGATCGGCCGATATTTTGTTTGGGCCAACCAGTTAACTAAAGAACATAACGTTTTATTTGAACACTTTAGTGCGAAGCCATAACTGCACAAAATGTGAGTACACTGCTCCCTTACCCACTTTGTAGTAAAACAGGTCTTTGGATGAGTTTGCAGTAAATTTATCATTTGAGGAAAAATAATCGGTTTTACATATCAGGAAAAAAAATTATCGGCAGAGTTAATCGGCCATCGGTTGGTCTGGATTCCAAACAATCGTTATGGGCATTGGTTGTGAACAAAAACAATATCGGTTGATCTCTAGACATTTTTGCACTTTTGTTGTTAGTTTTATAGTTCATTCCCAATCTGTGCGATACTTTAACCTCAACCATTTAAAGGCAAATTCCTTAAGCCCATTAGCCCATTCCTTAAGCATTAACATATCGTATTTATCGTCTGAGATAATGGAAAAAAATATGGAGATAGTCATTTTTGTCAATGTATTTCTCATCCATGTCCAGGATCAATTAACTAACTACAGGAATAGCAGCGTTTACACAGAATAAGACCCCATGGAGACACAGGGGGGGCATCTGAAACACAGGGACATTTCCAGGATCAGTGTGTAGTTTTATAGTCAGGTGATTTGCTTGGAGTATTCCACAGTGTGACAATCTGATCTCTCTCCACCAGGTCAAGTTACAGGTGATATCTGTGAAGAGGCAAGCCTGCTCTTATAGTAAGAATACATGCTTTTCAAATTGTTTTTTTTAGACATACAAGTTTAATGCCTAATGGAACATTTCAGGCAAAGCAATAACGTCTCTGCAGAGGCTACGAGAAAAGTTACATAGTGTATCTTTAAATTTGTGGAGAAATCAAGATCACAAAAAAGACAAAGATGAAGATGGTAATGTGCAAAAATGCTGAAAAGCAAATCAATACTTCTCACACGTTTCTGAAAATACTCTTCAGATGATGCCACTATATGTAGTGATCACTTTGTATGACTTGAGTTTGCTCTCTGAAGTGACAAGTCCCCGGCCGACAAAAGCGTTTAACATAATGAGAACAGCTCCCTCTACAGAACGAATTACACACTGCACTTAGCAATTAATCACCGCAGTGTCAAAATCAAAGGTCAAAATGTAGAGTTGTTTTATGACATTTATACAACATTACAATACAATCATGTTTTTGACAGTACATTAACATATATTTATAATCAGAAACCAAAATTTATACAATTTGCATATATTTGCATATTTTAGTAGTATATTACCTCTTGACAGAATAATCTTCACAAATTTTGTTTTCACTGAAATTACAAAAAGTACATTCTTCACACATGGGATTCTTTTTGAGTCTGCATTTTCAAGTTCATGACTATCAAAGGTGCACTGAGTAACTTTTCTGGTGGAGAGCCTGCCGCCTGCTTGTCGCCAAGGCGATGTTATTGCTTTGCCTGGTATGTCCCGCAGTATTAGGCCTGTCATGATAATTAATATATTGACTTATCGTTCAATAAATGAAAGTTGGAACAATATTCTTTTGGGTCAATGTACTTTTTCTTTGCACTACTGGGAAATTTTGGGTTATTTTTTGACTATATGATAAGATTTAAGACGTAAAAAGGTTGAATTAATAACTTCTATGACTCATTACAGATGCAAACTTCAAAATATGTTATCGTGACAGGTCTACGCAGTATGGCTTTAACTTAAATCGATCTACAGTTACAGGAGCTACTGTTGTTAGAATGCCTTGAAAAACATGCATTTGTTCAGTGAGTGGACCAGAGTTGGCGCCTGTTTGTCTCCATGGAGATCGCTATGTTTAACACCATACTGTGGAACATTCCAGGCAAAGCAATAACCTCTGCATACAGTCAAGCATATGGAGCCTCCATCAGAAAAGTTACATAGTGCACCTTTAAATTAGTCAAAAGTTATTTCAGTAAGCAGTAATTAATGTAAAATGTATTAAGGCTGCAAGATTATTCGCAATCGAATCAAAATCACATTTTTTTGAAGCACCATCATTTCCTCCACAAACAACAAACTCTCCTGTCTTATTCTGCAAAAAAACTGCTAACCCTGTAGTTTAAACATCTGCGATTCTTGTATTATTTTGTCTCGTATGTCAATTCTTCTGGGTGCGTTTAAAATGTGAACTTTGAACAGAATTCTCTGAAAAAAACGCAATTATATATTTTTCCCAAATCGTTCAACCTTAAAATGTATGAATGTGGAAATCTTTGCTCCTTTAGGTCCATAGCGTCAGACCAGAATAACAGAGGAACATGCAGAATGGATGAAGCCATGTTTTATTCATGAGCCTGAGCTGGAGGCAGATGCTGTACAATATCATATCTGTGTAGCTACAGACAAGTATCTATCTGCTTTTAAGTATATTTTGATTTGTTTTAAGGTTTTTGGAAGGCTGAAGTCAACTAAAGAAATTCTAGGTCGATTAATTAGTCGAGTAAAAAGGGGTGTGGCAAAAGCTCTTAAGACTACACCTGCACGGGAATTCATGTAAAAGCTACTATTTATACAGAAAAGTACTAGGGAAAAGTGTATTTATCTGTAAAAAGGCAGATTAAACTTCTAAATTCACTCCCAAATCTTCAGTAAGCAGATATTATTGTCAAAGTCCTACTCGACAAACGATTTGATATTTGGTGTGTACCGTATGAAGAATGCATTTCATTTGCAGCCTTTTTCACAGGAACAGACATCTATCGCCTCTCCTTAATTGGTCTAAAAAACCCGCTGTGCTGCATCTAATGTGTAAGAAGTTTAATGATAAGGTGAAAAAATGAGCTAGAGCCAGATTCTGATCATACTGTCCAATCAAATTGGTTTACTTTAGTAACGCATGTGAAACGAAGGCTCATTGGTCACCCATCATTTTGAATAAAATCACATTTCTCTCACTTCAGAGTTTGCTTCACTCATTAATTCTGTGAAAATCTGTTTTTCAGTCCCTGTGATATTTTTTTCCTCGTAAGCAGCCATATTCTCGTGTGTCCCTGATTGGCTAATCCACCTGTCAATCACACCCACCTGAACTGAGGGAGATTAACCGGTGACCAGACTCACATCTTAGTAAAGCCAAGTCAAGCCAGTTTATTTATATAGCTCAATTAAAAATAGAGTTGTACCAATGTGCTTCACAAACAGATGAACAAAACATAATACAGTACAAAGATATAAAAACAACAACCAGACATTTGCAACAAGAAGACAATAAGTAGTAGTAAGTAGCACTAGTTAAATCCAGATCATACAGGTGAGTCTTTAATAGAGTTTTAAAATGATCAATAGATGTGGCGTTCTTTACATGGATCGAGAGCTCATTCCAAAGTTTCGGGGCCATGACGGAGAAGGCCCTGTCGCCTTTGGTTTTGAGGCGAGATGTAGGAACACTCAGTAAGTGCTGTGAGGTCGATCTGAGGGCCCGAGAGACTGGGTAAGGAACCAGGAGATCAGACAGGTAACCCGGGGCAGCATCATTAAGAGCTTTAAAAACAAACAGCAACATTTTAAAATGTATTTTAAACTGGAATGGAAGAATTTTAGATCCCAAGTAACTGTAGCATATATTCACCATATTATTTGGTACATGTCTAAACCATCTCAATTTGTAAAGTGTCTCTCCAAAACAACATGAGCTGTCCAAATGTTGTGGCTTAAACATTCACCAGTAGATGTGAATAGCAGTTTGAGTTCTGTGGGTAAATTAATAGCTGGTTGCTGCCACAGAAACAAAGAATTATGTGACCACCACAAACAGTCTCTTTCTCCTCATTAGACAAAGTACAAGCTTCATTTGCTGCCTATCGGGACTTGGATGACATTAGAACACATTCAACGCTGACACAGTTCAAATCACATGTATTATTGTATTTTATTTAAGTGTATTTGCCCTGGTTAATGAAGCTCTGAACTTGATCACAACTAAATGCAGCAATTAATGTAACAATTGGTACCACTAGGGCTGCAGTCGACTAAAGAAATTCTTGTTGAACTAAAGACATGTGCTGCTGATTGATTGGTCGACTAAAAAAGGGGCGTGACAAGCTCTCAAAATTACATATCTCTGTATATCTGACCCAAACTGCACTCACAAGACTACACCTGCAGAGGGAGTTCATGCAAAAACTACTATTTATGCAGGAAAAAGATTAAACTTTAACTAAACTAAACCTAAACTTAAACTAATCTGCCTTTTTACATATAAATACCAAATCTTCAGCTAACTCACTCACTCCTCCTTTCTGCTGTTGTCTCATATAACCCCACTGACCGATTAATCAAATAAACAACTAAAGACCTACAGCACTACGTACCACTTTATAATAATTACACCTTAATTAGCCTCAATACTGCATGAACAAAGACTCATTTCAAAATGAGTAAACAGCCTATTAAGAATGAGTCCGGCTTATGTAATTAAAGAGTTGGAGTTAGGAGTTAGAGTTAGTATAATTAAGTTTAGCAGTTACATAAGCTTGAATGATTCTTAAAAACTACTTGTTCATTATGAGTTGAGTCTTTGTTCATGTTTTATTAAGGCTAACTAAAGTGCAGTCATTGCAAAGTGTTACCTAACCATTTCTAGCATAACATTGTTGAATAGTCAATAATCTGCCCACCTCTAATGCATCAGACCGTTTCTTCCTTGTTTGCATTCGATAAAATGTTTTACAATTTGTGGCAGACAGTGGAGGGAAAACAAGATAAAAACAACAAGCTAAAAGTGACGTTTTCTCCAGTTTTAAAGGTCTATTATGTAACATTTCTGGTGGAGGGTCTGCTACCTGGTCGTCACCATGGGGATGTGATTGGTTTGCCTGGAATCTACCACAGGTTGGCATTAAACTTTACTATCTCCACGAAGACAAGTAGGTGATGCCATCAGGACGGGTGGAGAGGCAACCCTGCTTACTAGGGTTGTCAAATGTATCGAAAAATCAAACACTAATCGATACTAAAACTAGTATCGAATCTAGATACATTTGAGCAGGTCTCGATACTAAAAAAGTCACATTCGCAGGACAGAAATGAACCTTTCCTGAATAGCTTTAGAATGAGCTATTCTAAATCTACTGAGCTCTGTATCAGAACAAGACTAGTATACGCCCATGGGCCACTATGGAACCTTTGAAATTTTACTGCTCACAATAACAGCGCGTTTTTCAAGGTATTTTTGAGCAATAAAAAACATCATAAAGATAAGTTAAATCATCAAGATTAAGTTAAATAAGGTGGTAAAAAAAATAACATCTCTATGAAGACAAGCAGAAGATGAACCTTTAAAAAGAAAAGTTGCATAGTGCCTCTTTAAAACAAATAGTGTTAAACAAACAAACAGTGATAATGATGAGAAAGACCGTGCCCACAAAGCTAAACCTCAAAGAAACTAGCCTAAACAAGTCTACAGTGTTTCCATGAAAAGCTCTGGAGCCGGTAGAATCATTTAAGAGAACAACGAGGAAAGGACAAGATACAACAAGAGTCTGCGGAAAAAAACAATGATAAGGGGGTAATGATAGTGTATAGGAGGCTACAATGGGCTTACTTCAGTAATGTTCATTCATATATACAGTATATATTCTTTTAAACTAGGAATGTCACAAATATGCACAGTATGTGACAATCGAATCAAAGTCGCACTTTGAGTTGTCGCAATTATCAAATCAAAAAGGCTGCAATTATCTTTAGAGAAAAAAAAAATTGTTGTGCCTATAGTTTAGACCTCTACGAACATGTTCTGAGATGCATGGGATTCTTGTTTTGTTATCATGTGGAGTTACAATGTGCAATAGAATCCTTCTTTTCAAACATATATTGCAAATCTAACCACAATACATGTTAGAAAAATCACAATTCATATTTTTTTTTGTGCCGTGCAGCCCTAGAGTAGCCAAAAATTGTCCGGCTATGACGCAACTACACAGGCAAAATTCTAAGAGATTTTGGATTAATGGATTAATGAAACAAAAGCAAAAATACAACTCCAGGTATCTATTGGTTAAAAGGTAAAAAAAAACAAAAACTATTTTGCATAATATGTGTTTTCTATGATATCTTGGACTAAACCAGACCATAATCCACCGTCAAAAATATAATCCAGAATTTTAAAAATATCACTGAAAATGTATTTTAAAGGTGCACTATGTAACTTTTCTGATGGACATTCTGCTGCCTGCTTGTCTCTATGGAGATTTCATTGCTTTGCTATCATTAAGAAGCATTGTCCCTTTAAATAAATAAATCAAAATATTCCACTGGATGAAAATAAACGTGTCTATGTGGAGATAAACCACCAGCCAAGTAACTTATCCAAGATCTGCAGAGAGGGAAGCCCACTCACAATAACAAATGCATGCTATTCACCCCCATCAGAAAAGTTACATAGTTTAGCTTTAAAATGTCTAAATAGTAAAAGTTTTCTGTCTAACCTGTAGTCGACTCCTGACGTGAAACAGTAGAGCCTTCATGGTCCAAACTGCGCCAGACTAATCCTGTGTTTGTACTTTATCTCATCACGCGACCCAGCCAGCTGTTAGAGCCGGGATTACATCACTTCCTGTCATTGTTTCCCCGGCAACAACATCTGGACAGGAAGCCCTCACATCTGTCTGTCGGAGAGCGCCGCGATGAACGGGAAGTCCGCGAACACAGCGGCGAACGACAGCGGGCGTTTCTAAAAGTGGATTCTAGGATTTACGACTGACAATAAATGCACCAGAGGGAAAAGAGAGAGTAAAGACTAAATAAACAAAAAAAAAACTGACTTTACTACAATTAAAGACGCTGTACCTAATTTTTATTGTCTCAAAAAAAAAAAAAGTTCATTTTAAATGGTTTGCAGTGGTCCAAGCCTCCTAATTTTTCACCGCAATGAGTTTATCACTGTAATGCTAACAACAACTAGCATGCTAACCGCACACTTCCTAATTCTCGGACAATAAGAAGCTTTACAATTCGATGCAAACGGTACACAGCGGACTTATTTTAGCCTCAGTAGCTGCGTATTTATTTGTACTGGAGCAAGACACATTTTGCTCAAATATATGGAAAAAAAATACCAATTTATCACCAGTTAAGGCACTATTTGCAACTAATTATATAAAACAGTGAATTGCAATAAAATATAAACAGACTTCCGCCAATTCACTGTCCCCATCTTGCAATGAACTGTAACTATATCCAGACCAGTGCACAGATAAACAGCTTGGATTTACTGGAACACACTTATCAAAGTTTTGTTTATTCTCTAAATGTGCAATAACTGGAACTAACATTATTCATTTCTGATGCCATTGATATTTTAGGGCTGTGAATCAGAGGTGGAAGCTGCCAAAAGCTATTTATCTCTCCTTCCTTCTATCCATTTGGGATTTTGGTTATTGGTAATCTATGATCTATGAAATTTGGTTGCTCACATTTACAGAAAATTGCATGAAACTCATAGTAGTACATAAAAGCCTTGTACGTGTTTTTCCTTGTATTTGAGCTAAATGTGTCTTGCTGCTTATACATTGTATAAGCAGCTCTTGAGGTCAGGATAAGTCCATGTGTGCTGTCTGCATCTAATTAGAAAGTGTTTTATTTGCCGATAATCAGGAAGTGCACATTAGCATGCTAGTTGTTGTTAGCTTCACGATCGCAGCGAAACTCCGGTATGGTCTCTGAAAGTTGTGAAAAGCACTTATAAACTCATCAGGGTGAATAAATTGGATGCTTAGAATGCATAAGATAAGTGAAGAATAACTTTGGACCACTGCAAACCGTTTAAACTGTTCTGTGTTTCATGTTTTTAAGACATTAAAAACCATTACAATTTTTTATTTTATTTTTTTTTAAGTTGCATTTAAAAAGAACAAATCAAATCTACTAGGATGAAAGGCAGATATGACATTTAAATTACTGAGAGATAATGAAAAAATCTATATGAATCTAGAAACTTTGCTCTCAGTCTCATTGCTACAAATACTGGCACCTATAATCAAGGTGTTATGGCAGAGTAAATTTAGAGAGCCCGGTTTCAAACCCAAAGGTCACGCAAAGGTCAAAACAAAAAAGACAGGAGCCAGGAAGTGAACTGAGAAATTCCACAAGAGAAGAAGAAGAAGAGGGGCTTGTCGAGTGTGTGATAGATTCCTGATCACATCTAACTGCAGGTTTAACTGGAGGGAGCACTGGTCTTGGTTTTGTCCTGGTTTAGACATGGAAAAAAAATATATTATTGATATTTTGCAGCTGATGTCGTCAACCTTCCCTGGGGTGTGATGCTAACTGGAGGTACAATTCAATCTGAAGATCTGTGACTTAAGTTAGACTTTAATCTAAGCTTATTTTAACACATTTCTGACCATATCTGACCATAAAGAGCTGACTTAACTGAAACTACAACAGGTGAGCTGATTTGTGCTAAAATTACAGTCACAAGCTAGCTAGCATTAGCCAACAGTTTTTCAGTTTGTCACGCTCACCTTTTTTGTTGAAAGTCAAACACTTAAACAGGATCATGAACGTTTGCATTTATCACAGGCCCCTGAAAATGTTTTGTGTAAATCCAATCTAAACCTTTTTGGTTGTGTTTGCTAATGTGTACATTGTGTGACCATGGTAACTACAGAAAAATTCCGCCATAGAAATACACACCCAGCTTCATGTCACTGCAAAGTATCAACTGGGTCATAAATGAGATAACAGTCATTTAAGAGACTAGTCACTATCAAAAGACGGCCTGTTTAGCAACGTCAGTGGAGATCTGACCAGTGGCTCTGTGCTAAGATTTGAAGAGCAGAATGACCACTATATTATTAAAGGTGCATTATGTAACTTTTATGATGGAGACTCTGCCAACTGCTTGTCTCCATAAAGATGTTACATGGCATGGCATTAAACTAAATAAAGAGGCCAAGTCACAGGTCAGATCTGTGGAGAGGTGACCAGTATAAATGTATGTTTGTCCATGTATTGAGCAACAGAAACATAAATAAATAAATGCAAGACAGATTAACTGAATGCCATATTATGTAACATACAGGTAAAGCAATAACATCTCCATGGAGACCCTCAATCAAGAAAGTTACATAGTGCATCTTTAAGAACAGATTATAATTTTTTTTTTTTTAGATTGCACGATTTGTATTTGATTGGAGCAGTAATTGTAATCGTAATAATGATTCAAATTAGATTCATTGCACAGGCCTAAATGTAATTGTTGTTTTTCCTTCAGAAACTGTTCTCACTATTTCACATGAAGAATTTGTTAGAAGACGAGTTTGTCAAATGACTAAAGATAATCTGTGTAAAAGCCCTTGTGTCCAGGTTTTCATCGTTTCCAGCAGCAGCCACAAACCTGTTTTTTCAGGTGTGACTGTGAGAAATCACTTTGGGCCAATACCTCTGTCAGCGTGAATCATGACGAGGCTAAAATGAACTCTCATCTTCCACTTCACAAATCATTTAAGGACATTTTACACAACTCAGTATTTCCACAAATTTTACATCAGAGACAGTTTTAAGTAAATACTTTCAAAAATGTGAGACTGATTTACAGAGGGGCAAAATGAATCCAGGTGTTTGAGTATTAGGGGTATAACTATGCCTCTTGACCTGATGCACGATGCGTAATTCAGAGACTGTTAAATCAGCACTGCAGACACCTCCTGATGGTCTGCTTACTGTGCTGCGTAGCCTTGATAATGTCACATGACCTCTCGTACATGCTTACGTCCACACGAGCCGCACAACACCGCTTTGACGATACAGTGTCAGAATCTATGTCTCCGCACTACAACCTCGAGAGGCAGGGCGCAGCTACTGGGCACACGCAGAGGGACGCAGCTGCACTGGGACAAAGCAGATGGTCGTAAATATTGTGTTTTTCCAAAAAGCTAATCTGGCAAAACATTTCGCCAAACTATTAAAGAAAGCAGAAAGTCAAGTCAACGTTTTAATTAGTCAACCAATTCTTTTATTAGGGTTATAAGGATTTATATAGACCACAGTGGAGAGGAGAATGCATGGAGTGAGCTAGCTGCAGTTTGGGGACTGATTGGACAATTTAATCTGACTTGTCACTTATGAAGAAGCTGTTTACTTTTTCTTTTTGTGTGAGATCCTACTAACTTTTAGAGCTTTTGCCAGTGTAACGCCGACCGACAAAAGTCTGTTAATCGATGCACAGGGCATGTCTATAGTCGACTACAATCCTAATGTGTTTTGTGTTTTGCAGGGCAGCCTGAGAGATATTAGTGCTAGACAGACAAAGACTGCGTAAGATTAATAAGACAATTGCAGATAAAGAAAATACATTTGGTGAATCACTGAGCTATATTGTAAAGATGCCGTTTCTATTACAGTAAATACACTGCGACTATGTAACTATCTGGAGATGGTATGGCATGTCACCATACTTAAATAGGCACGTTTTATGTCATACTGTTGAATATATAGCCAAAGGAACAATATTTCCATGGAAAACAAGCAGGAGGAGGCAAATAAGAGTTTGTGGAGATGCAAGCCTGCTCACAGTCAGATTTTCAGTGCAATAAACACAACCAAAATAAAAGAATATGCTTTTATTTTTGGTCTATTTTGGGGCGAAAAGTTACATACTGTAGCTTTAAGCATGTTGTCTGTTAGTCTTGTAAAGCATGGTAGGAGTGGGAGTGGGACAGAGAGCTGTGTTTAGGAAGGCCGGCGCCGGCTTTCCAAGATTACATCACCATCCCGTGACCTCACAATGGCACTTTACCCACAATTCAATGCTCCGGACACACGCACGTAAACAAGAGCTAGAGAGAGTAGTGGTGTTTTCCATAAACGTGGGAGGCACAATCGGACTCTAACTCGATCAATACTTCCTCTGGCTCATCAATATCCACTGTGCACTATCTGAGGGGGCGGGGCTTTCCATTCTAAGAGCTTCCTCCCTCCCCCAGACACAAAGGTGAAATCCGACAAGAGCAACTGTCAAAGCTCCATAAAAACGACTCGATTGTTTGGGTTTTTACATTGAAAAGATAAAAATAGATGATAGTATTAGTTTCAAATGAGATCTAAGAATGCTGTCTAATCTAATCTAATCGTCATTTTTCTAACCGGAAATTCAACTGCTATTTTATTTCAGATTTATGTTTTGAAATCAAGATTGAGATTGAAGGGCACATTTTAAATACATCCAGGAGCATTAACATTTGAGAGAGGATTGAAATATGAACTGAGCTAATACAAGAATCCCATGCATTTTAGAACATATTTGTAGAAGTCTAAACTACAGGTACAACAAGATTTTCTATAAAAAAAAAAAAACACAGGATATTTTGTTTTTTATTTGCAGTGGACATTCTATATTACCTAAATAATATATTGTGCAGTCCTGGTATGAATGCTGTTATCCTCATCTTTTCAGTATAATTTCAAGTATTGCAAAAACGTTAATGGACTGTTATACTAACTGCAGAAATACAGGTATATATCCTTATTTGAATGATTATACTGCAAGTTTGTTTTATTTGTAATCATATCTTTTTGCAACCATTTTTATGGTTGGTTGGTTTTTAATTTTATTTATTTATTTTTTAATAATAGATAGACAATACATTGGGAATTCTAATTTTATGTATCTATATTATACTACTTTTTTTTTTTTTTTTTTTTTTATGTTTACACTCATTACAAAATATGAGTAAAATATGTAAATTATATAATAAAAGTAATTTCACTAAACAGTTATAATTGTTTGCCACCTACAGCTAATTTAGGTTTAGGTTTAAATTTTTTTCTCTTTTTTTTTTTTTTTTTTTATATGTTCACACCCATTACAAAATATGAGTGTGTCTGCTCTCGTCATTTGAACAAAGTGCCAGTCCATTAGGTTGGACTAGCACTTTGGTTTTGTCAATAACACAATATAAAGCTGGGTGATATAACAAGATATTATCATGAATTCTTTCATTCCTGCCAATCACAATTTCTGATTAGATGTCATTTTGTCCCATTATATTACATTTTTTTTCAATATTTTTTCCTAAACAATGATAAATACTTTTAATCGTTGCAATGTAACACAAAAAAATGTCTTCCTTCAAAGTCTGAACTCTGCTCCAAACAACACTGAGGATGGGCTGTAGACTTCTCCATTAAAATGACCCAAGCTGATCACTGACGATTAGAAACGGCATCAAGGCTATACATTTGAATATACTGTGGTCCGTTATATAACTTTTGTTATCATTACATCCCTGAAAACAAACCAAAAATACTATATATTTTGAACGGTACTTGGTCTGGTCCACATGTGTTGTAGTGCCATGTGTGGTGACTTTAAGGACTCCAGAGAAAATCCGTCCAGATGGCGCTGGATTACACACCACCTGCTCACATAAACATCAACCACACACATAGGGTCACTTCAGGGCTAAACAGGAAATGGGACTTCTAGTAATGCCTTTTTTAAGTCATTCAAAAATATGGCTGGGCAAAACCTATTTTTATATAATAATAAATAAATAAATAAATAAATAGAACCATCTAATTTTTTTTATTAGTTTCTTATTAAAAACAGAAAAATTGCTTACAGTGTTGATTTTATGAACATAACAGGACAGACTTTTAATCATCGCCATTTAACACAAAAATAATCAAATTTCTTCCTCCAAAGTTTGAACTCTGCTCTAAACCACATGCCATTACTGAAAGAGGATTAGCTGTATATTGGCTCCTATTAGAAAATCAGCAAAATTGATCAACCAATCCAAGATGTAAATGCAGATTTTTGTTGCAATATAGCAAGTGAATTTACTTTTAAGTCAATATCCTTATCCTCTTCTCTCAAAGCATGGCATTAAACATATCTTGCATTGCAGTCAAAGCAATAACATCTCCAAATAAGACACAAAAGAGACAAAAAAAAGAGAAAAACAGAATCAGAAAAGCTACGTAATGCACCTTTAAACTAAATTCATATGCACATTATTAAACTATAAATAAAGGATCATATAGTAGCTGTCTAATATTACATCATAAAGTTGTAAATAAATTATGAATCATGTGCACGTCTTGAGGTTTAGGGTTACGCCGACCCACACAGGAAGTGACCTCATTATGAGACAAAACATGATCAACTATTTTCCAAAACTACATCTTAAACATTTATATTAGCATCCACATATTGTCCTCAAACAACTTAAACCCAGACATTTGAATATTCACAGTTTGAAGAGACGTGTTCAGGCAAGCCAAAGAGAAAAGACGTATTTTTTTCCACAAACAAAGAGGAGCAGAGGAGCAGGGGAGCAGATGTGATTGCACTCCTTTGAGACTCGCCCAAACTGTCGCCATAGACACTAAACATTTTATTATGATTTATAGACAATAGGTCCGACGGAGTCATGTGAATTTTAACCTTTTATCTCTGTGCAAAATGTCATGCAATCAGTATTTCCACACTTAAAAGTGCTGTTCCTGATTTTTACTGTCTTAAAAACAAGAAAAACAGAACTAGTTCATTTTAAATGGTTTGCAGAGTTATTCTTCACTTAACCTTATGCATTCTGAGCATCCTAATTATTCACCGTGATGAGTTTATAAGGAGTGGAGCAACAGCTAGCATGCCAACACGCACTTCCTGATTAATTGACAATAAAACAGTTTATAATTAGATGCATTTCAAGAGCTGCTTATACCATATATCTGAACTGGGGCAAATGAAAGACAAATTATGCTCAAATACATGAAAAAAGGCCCTTTAATTCCACTATAGGCTAAAAGATTGATTGAAAAGTAATAAAAATCACAATTTAAAAGGTTGCCAATTAGCAAATCGCAAATACTGCTATTATTTAGGCATTTTAATCGTTTCTGCAAACAACACAACGTCCCTGTGTTAAAGCCAGCTAACCCTGTAGTTTAGAGCTCTACAAAAATGTTCTGAAATACTTGGAATTCTTGTATTAGTTTAGCAGTTCATATTTCTGTTTTTGCTCAATACTTGGATACTACTGGACCTGTTTCAAATATGCACTACAAACTGAATCTACACTTTAAAGCATAAATCATGAAATCTATCCATGGGTTTCAGAGTGATGACAGTGCAGGATCTTTGCCAGTGATTAACAATTTTAAATGTAATATTCTAGCTTTTGAAAGGGAAAACGTTCTCAAAATGTTGCATATAACAGGAAGCTGAACCCCACATATGCAGTTGTCGGGTCACTTTTTTTCCAAATCAAGGCATTGTTTCCACCGAATTTGATCGAAGAAAGTAGCCTAACAATATTGACAACTAATGACAATATCTGGCTCTAGTGTTTCAAACTCTATTTTGATACCAAATCTGTCAACTGGACAAAAAGTTGTAGGAGTGAAGACGTTTCGCTGCTCATCCAATCCGCTTCTTCTGGTCAGATTGCTGCTGGACACTGCCTTATATCTATCTGAAGGGAAGAGCTAACGATACTCAAACTGAAAACAGCTTTTGTTTACAGTTTCTGTTTGTAGGCTAGGTCTACTGAGCTACACTAAGTGTGCACTGTGCCTGAGACCTACTTAGCATAATCATTCAACTCTTAATGGGTGTTTTTCACACCTATTAGCATCCTGGCTAGCTCTATTGTTCTCTTTGTTTCCTTTGTTGTTTTGTTTTGGGTCTGAGGACGGGGTTGTATATAGGTGACAGGTGATGTCTGAGACCCCCATTCCTGTTCAAGGAAGGATTTTCTTTCCTAACAAAAATTGCTTCTTTAACTCCCCTCTCAAACCATTTCTTTTCTCTGGCTAAGATCTGTACCTCACTATCTTCAAAGCAGTGGTTAGTGACTTTCAGATGGAGATGTACGGCGGACTGGGGTCCAGAGGAGCTCTCGCTACGGTGTTGGTACATTCTCTTATGGAGTGGCTGTTTAGTTTCTCCAATGTAGCGCTCACTGCACTCTTCACTGCACTGAATGGAGTAGACCACATTACTTTGTTTATGGCTCAGGGTTTTGTCC
>KN486588.1:15953-28679 GCA_000787095.1 Periophthalmodon schlosseri
GACAAAACCCCCAGCCATAAACCAGGTCTGATCCCTTAGCCTCTGGATCAGACCTGGACGACTGAGGGATTACACAGACACCAAGGAATAGACTAAATTCTCAATACTGATCCCAATACCACGATAATAAGAAAAAAATATCATGGTATCGATGTTTTTAGAATGTGATTTTCAGCATTAAATCATACTACTTTCTTTTCTATTCCCATGTGGTCTTATATCTGTGCAATCCCTCAGTCGTCCAGTAGGTTCCATAGTGGTCCATGGGCGTATACTAGTCTGTGTCTTATACTTGTTCTGATACAGCTCAAGATCGTTTTAAAGATATTGGTTCATTTCTGTTCAGGGAATGTGACTTTTTAGTATTGATACCTATCTAGTTTCAATACTAGTTTTAGTATTAATTAGTGTCTGATTTTTGATACTTTTGACGACCCTACTCAAAAACCCATTGTTTTGTTACAGTGCCATCTGAGAAAGTAAATGGAACTACATAGACCATAATCCTTTGCTTTGTTTCATTTAGGTTAAAACAATGAAGATGAGATTTGGATACTGCATTATTTATCGGAAAAATCAATATATCTTTGGTCCAATTAAGTCATTAGAATATTCATCTTTGACATATACACACAAAATGTCATGTGATCATTATTTACTACAGATTTGTCCATAATTGTCATAATTAGAGGAGGGTTTTTGATAAATGGCCATAGTAATTACGTTGACCTTCTACTCTGCAGCCTAATTGTGTTTTCTGAAGTCGTAAAGATCATTTCAAGACCATCCCTAAAGGTTAATATATTGAACCTCTATTGCCATGGGACTTACACACATAAAGCTGTCTAGATTTTTAAAAATGTAACTGTGTTAACTTTCCTCTGAGCTTGACAGTTGTGGCAGGCTGATGATGAGGGAAAATCTGACTTTTTGGATAGCACATGTACTCAGACTTTCTATAAAAATGAACTTTGTAACTTTTTTGGTGGAGGATCTGCCACCTGCTTGTCTCCATGGAGAATGTTATTGCTTTTCCAAACATATCTATCTTGCATGCTTTTATAAAAGAAAAAAGCCTGAGCTCATGCCGTGCAGTGCGGTGGTATCGCAGCTCTACAGATTCTTTCCGTTGAGGGTCTATTAAAGCCTTTTCCCTTAATAAATAAATACTTATGATGTGAACACATGGTCTGGACCTCCACCAGAAAAGTTGCATAGTGCACCTTTAATAATATAGAGTCGAGATTTGCTACAAACATAAATATCTCTAAATGTCCATCATAGCGCCGTTTAGACCTTTAACAATTTGCATGTTCTGAAATGCATGTGTTTCCTGTATTAGTTTATTAGTTCATATTTCAGTCTTCTCTCATAACATCAACGCCTCTGGATATGTTTTAAAAGTACACTTAGTTTGAACTGAATCCAAATCTAATACCAAGGCAAAAATCACAATTAGATATTTTTCAGCACAAATGAATTGATTTGAGTCTGAACTTGGACGTTTTTCCAGTTGCATCATCTTCCATTTTAACAGTGGTCAAGCCAGTCCAACGCCTACTCTACAAATATATTTACAGAAATTTGTGCAGATCTCTTCAACAATAGAAGCAGTGAGTTACCAGAATACAAAATAATCCAAAAATATTATATATGCAGGACTGTTCCTTGGAGCAGTCACAGCAGTGGAGGTCTGAAGAGAGGCATTTTATCACTTTGGGAAACCTCCAGCTGTTGTATGGACCTGGGTTTGGATAATATTACACATTTGGTATTTAAAGGGCCTGTACCTGATTTTTTCCCCATGTATTTGTGCAAAATATTCGTCTTGTCCAAGTACAGGTATTTTGCATGAGCAGCTCTAGAGGTCAAAATATGTCAGCTGCTTGCTCTCTGGATCTAATTAGAACGCAGTTTATTGTCTGGAGGTGTAAGTTAGCATGCTAGTTGTTGTTAGCTTTACCATCACAGTAAAACTCAGCACTGGTGTCTGAGAGTTGCGAAAAGTGCTTATAAACTCATCATGGCGAGTAAATAGGGTGCTCAGAATGCATAAGTTAAGTGAAAAATAATTTTGGACCACAGCAAATTCGTCTACATGGCAATATTGTTTTGCCATACATTGGAACATACCATGCAGGTTAGGCAATAACATCTTCATGGAGACTAGCAAGCAGCGAGCCCTCCACCAGAAAAGTTACAATGTCCTCCTTTAACTATTACTATAATTGGTCTAAGTTGAACCTAACACAACACAGACTAACTAACCAGGGCAAGATCCTAATTGTCCAGGACTAAACCAAAACTAAACCAGGTCTAAACCAGGGCTGTACCATGACAAAACCAATATGTCTTAAATAAATGTGAACAATTTCACATTGCACAAGGAGGAGAGAGGCAGTCTAAATAAGAGTCACCATGGGGCTAAAAACAGTAGCAGCGATGCTTGGTTAGCTCATCTGTTATTGACCAGTGACTGTTTAACTGTTTGTTTTTCTCACTTTCTGTTGGGTAAATCCACTATTTTGGGAAGCGACCGCTGTTGTGATATTCCACTAAACAAAAATAAATTGAATAGAAAACCTTTTACCCTGGTGGAAAGCTCCAAAAATCAGATTAGTTGAGTGCAGAGTTGGATACATGGCGCACATACATAAGGAGAGGTTTCACAGCTGGGTGAATGTGAGTTAGAGCGTGTCATTAACGCCTGTGTAATGTATTCATCGGCACACACTGCACCAACTCCACTGTTCACACTAAACCGTGTGTAAAAATATACACTAAGATGTTTAGATAAGATGGTAAAAAGAAGTGGGGATGTGTTGGTGGAGAAATGGGAAACATGAGGTACAAATTGCCAAAAAACAGTAATACACTTGGGACATATGACTAAAAGAACTGGTTCCAACTAATACTTTGCAGCTGGTGTCATCAACATTCCTTGGGGGTGTGATGCTAACTGGAGGCACTGCTCTGTCTGAAGCTCTATGACTCAAGTTAGACTTTAATCTGACCTTTTTTAAAAACTCATAAAGAACTGGCTTAGCTGAAACCTAACCTAATAGGTGAGCTGATTGATGCTATTAAACAAGTTTCTCTCAAATAACATTACAGTCCCAATCCCAGCTAGCATAGTGTTGTTTAAATTAATTTTGTATTTTTCTACAGTTTTTTGACTGCGTTTTGCTAATGTGTGCTTTGTGTCACCGTGGTAACTGCTGAACATTCTGCCACAGAAATAAATGTAAAACCCCCCAACCCAGCATGATGTCACTGCAAAGTATCAATAAATCAGTTTAAATTAATGCGAAAAGGTTTGGAAATGAGATCTTTGGTTTGTAACTGTTTTTAGATAACAAATTCTTGTGATTGTCAAAATGTATGCTGATGTACTGTTCTGCTGTCTTGACTAGGACTCCCTTGAAAAAGAGATTGCAATCTCAATGGGACTTTTCCTGGTTAAATAAAATATATACATATATAACAGCTGAAGTCATTCCAAATAATGTACTACTAATACTATTTGAGAAACATTTTCTTGGCAGAATACTATGCTGGAGAGACTTTGATATATTATATGGTTACAACAAGCAACGTGTGAGGATTGCTAGAAAAAAACAAACTATATCAGTCTTTATATAAAACAGTATTATGATTTTTTTAACATTTTGAAATCAAATTCAGGCAAAAAGACTTTTCTGATTAAGAATATAAACAATGGATTGGCCATGTTGAGATTATTCATCAACCATCATCAGTCAAAGATTAGTTGTAACATAAATGTGCAATCTCGACTTCTCAGTTTGAAAAAGTAGAACTAAGCACCTTGCAAAAGCAGATTTTATAATAAAATCCACAGTGCCTTCTCATGTCAAACTAACCCTGTAGTTTAGACCTCTACAAACATGTTCTGAAATGCTCCTGGATGCATTTAAAGATGCACTACGTAACTTTTCTAGTGGAGGGTCCGCCACCTGTTTGTCTCTTGCTGATGATACTGCGTTGCCTGGAATGCTCCACAGTATGGCATTTGGCAACTTTTCTCTCATTTATTCAGTCACAGATGTTTTTATTGCTGGAAGCTAAAAGCACGCATTCTTACAGTGAGCGGGGTCTCCTCTCCACAGATCTGACCTGTAACTTAGACTGGTTTTACTCTGTGCTCGTCTCCATGAGTATAGACAAATTAATGTCATACTGTGGAATATATCAAGGAAAAGCATAATCTTTATAGATAAGCAGGTGCCAGACCATCCGCACTGATTGGTTAGAATCCAGAGCAATTGATGGGAGATGAGCTCTGTCAATATTTTTCGCATATTTTAATTGAATTCCCTGCAAACTCATCCACAGACTGGATAACTGGATAAGAGCTGTGTAGTCATATTTTGTGCAGTGTCCTCTTTGCTCTTAAGTGTTAAAATAAAGCTATAAAGGCTGCAATTAGATAATACAAGTCCTCAGCAGAGAACATAATCTTGTACCTGTAGTTCAGATCTTAATAATCCTCAGCATAATCTTGTACCTGTAGTTCAGATCTCTACAAACACGTTCTGAAATGCATGGGATTCTTGTATTAGTTTATAAGTTCATATTTCAGTCTTCTCTTAAATGTGAATGCTCCTGGAGCTGTTCACACTGTGCACTCTAAACAGAACCTACTTTTTAAACATAAATCAAACATAAATAGAAGTTAGAATACAGTAGAAGTTATAGAGTGAAGCGAGTGCAGTCTTAGGCCCTGATTCACTGCTCTGTATTGCAGGTTTGGACTTGTCCTGCTCTGATGGAAGTGGCTCCTCTGACACAGGATCCTCGGCTTTCTCTCTCTGCATTTAAAAATCAATACCCAGCTGCTGTCTCCACTGCAGCTCACAGAAAGCACCAGCGCTAACATCGCTCCCATCGCTAACAGTCTGAGCAATGAGGAGTCTACGGCTAGCAGCAAAAAGACAATAAACCTGATACAGATTTTGACACCACAAGGATAATTCAAAAACACTCTATCGCTCACTTTTTATGCCTGAATTGTATTTTAACACAAAATGATACTTTCTGTAATATCATGTGTTTTTTTTAGTACATTTTTAGAACCATTCTAAAACTATTCCGGAAAGGTCCAACTATGTTCTGTGTGATTTTTTTGGCAATGATGATGTCGGCTTTGTGTGAGTTTAGCTTTGGTACTTTTGAATTATTATCTGGGTGCAACAATATATAGATATAAATGAATATTCCACAGTACAACATTAATCTATACTGCATGTTTTCAATTTTATTCTTAAAAACATTAACATTAAAAAGCACCATTACTGTGAGCGGGGTTACCTCTCCACAGATCTGACCTGTAATTTGGCCTAACGGCGTCACCTGCTTGTCCACATAGAGAAATAAGTTTATGGAATACTGTTGAACATTCCAGGCAAACGTCACCAAACATCACCATGGAGACAAAAAGATAGCAAACCATCCACTAGAAAAGTTACAGAGTATACACTTAATTTGTTGCTTAAGTTACTGTGGCATTCTGCTGTAAATGTACCAAAATATTTATAGAAAGCCCACCAACAGTCCATTATCCTCTGTTTAACTCACCACTAAACATGTCAGAAGATTACAGTAAAATAATAATGGAATAAAGTTCCATCGTATGTGGTAATTTCCTCGAATGGTGGGCTCGGTCTAATTGCTGACAGTGAGTGAATGTGAGGGAGGATCTGACTCATGACTTTATTCACTCTGAACCAGCGATTAGTCTGCACTGGGTGGGCGTCCCTTCTCTGCAGGAGCACATGTTTTACAGTCTGCCGCTCCACAACTCCATTCACAGTCAGGCAAACTGCTGAGAGATAACAAAGCACAACAGATCCAGCTAACTTCAAATACAGTAATAAAATAAAAACAGGGCATAAAGACTGAACAAAACAGCTGATATGTAAAATGTATCGCATAAGTACAAATTTATAGCATTGTCACAAAACTGTTCAAAATACCAAAAAAATACTCATTAGCCAATCCAGCTTTTTCAGTTCCTATAACGATTTCAACAGAAAAATAGGATTTATTTTCTTCACATAAGACAAAACTGATCCAAATGGGTTATGTTGCTGTTATTTATCACTTGAGTTACTACAGAACAGCTTTGTATTAATTAAAGTTCAAACATATAAGATTATGAGCAGACATATTCAATTTTCTGAGCAGACTATGACCCGTAAATTGAACCAACATTTTGGAAGCCGATACCCGATCCAGACATTTTTAATTCAATACAACAGCCCACCATATCAATACTGTATCACCAAATGTAGTATCACAAATGATATATCGAAATATCAAGATTTTAGCACAAACCCCTGCCAGTGCATTATGTAACTTTCCATGCTGGAGGTCCACTTCCTGCTTGCCAGATGTTTTTTCCTTGCTTTGAATGTTCCGTGATATGGCATTAAACTTGTTTATCTGGTTTAATCATTATTCAATTGCTGATGTTTAAAAAAGACTACGTTGAAAAACATTTGCCTCTTCACAGATCTGATCTGTAACTTGGCCTGGTGGCGTCACCTGCTTTGTTTCCATGGAGATGTATATGCCTAATGCCATACTGTTAAACATTCCATGCAAAGCAATAACATCTCCATGGAAACAAGCAGTGATGGGCCCTCCATCAGAAAAGTTATATAGTGCACCTTTAATGTAAAATAGGTATACTATAGGTATATTTCTATTTTGACTAGACCAGGTTTACTCTCAAACACAACATACATTATGATGGCCACAGGCCAGAACCAGAGATTGTGAAAACATAAGCCTGCATTCAAATATCCAGCAGGGTGGAACTGTTTTAGCTCAAAACAATGGAGACTATTGTGCACAAAACAAGGCACCTTCACTTTACAACATGTTCATATCAAAACATCCCATCACGTGCATAAGACAAGTTTTCAAGTTTGGTGGATTAGTGTCTGTGCTAAATATTTATCATAGTTTTACATTAGTTAAGTAACTAAAGGAAGTAGCGGTGAGTTTTAAAAAGGATCTCTACCTATGTCATCAATATACAAGAGCTCATCCAAAATGAAGGGACAATTTACAAACAAGGAAGGCAATGTTCTTACAGTTTAAACCTTCAATTAACAAACGGAGGAGTCAGCATCCATTTTTAACAGTTTAATCATAACTATTGTGTAAATTAGACACATTTTGGTTTAGGCCTGTCACGATAACATATTTTGAAGTTTGATATATTGCTGAAGTAAATATAGACGATAAACGATAATACTGAAACTAATTTCTGCCACTGACACAACAACCCAAGGGCAGATTTATACCACAAAAACGATTAGAAATCTACAATATTGTTAAAAAATCATGAGCTGGAACAAATAGCAGAATGAAACACTTTAGTCGTTAGTTT
Source organism: Periophthalmodon schlosseri (assembly GCA_000787095.1). Lineage (NCBI taxonomy): Eukaryota > Metazoa > Chordata > Actinopteri > Gobiiformes > Gobiidae > Periophthalmodon > Periophthalmodon schlosseri. The sequence goes on from KN486588.1 coordinate 23,371, forward strand.
GCGTCTGTAATAAGTCATAGAAGTTATTAACTCAACCTTTTACGGCTGAAATATTATTGTATTGACAAAAAATAATCAAAAATTTCCCAGTAGTGCAAAGACAATGTACACACGATAAATACTGACCCCCAAAAATATTGTTCCAGCTTTCATATATTGAACGATAAGTTGATATAATAATTATCGTGACCCTTGTTAACATTATGGTTGCTAGGTAACAGTTATGGAATTACCATATCATATCTGCTGCCCAATTCCAACGAGGAAGTAAAATTATAAACTTCACCAGCGTTATCCAACTTGAGAAAACTAAGCTAAAGCTACTAAACTAAGATTTGTAGTAAAATCTTAAATACTGTATGTTAATTAGTTTTTAGTGAAATGAGTATTCTAATCTTTCTTTATGTAATCAATGACCAAAGACTATGCTAAAACCAGAGCATGTTTTAAAATGATTGACACTTGTGTTTTACTCACAGGAGCCGAGTCGTCCTCTCCCACTGAATCCTCAGCCTCGTGGTGTGGCTCCTGAAACACATTTTAATACGTACAAATGAAAAAAGGAAGATTACAAAAATATGTAAAACTACCATTTGTCTATAGACTGGCCAACCCATCCCTGCTGTATTCTCTTATATCACCACTAGATGCTATCTATGTTAGCGTTGTTACGATACAAACATGCCAAACTCGATTTTGATACTAAGGAATAGACCTGATACTCAATACCGATTCTGATGCCACAGTGATAATAAAAAACACTCAGAATGTGATTTTCAACATTAAATAACAGTACTTCCTTTTATATTACCATGTATATTACCCTTATATCTTTATAATCCCTCAGTCGTCCAGTAGGTTCCATAGTGGTCCATGGGCGTGTACTAGTCTATGTGCCTTATACTTGTTCTTATACAGCTCAAGATCATTCTAAAGATACCGTATTCAGGAAGGGTTCATTTCTGTCCTGTGAATGTGACTTTTTTAGTATCGACACTGGTTTTAGTATCGATTAGTATCTGATTTTTGATACTTTTGATAACCCTAATCTAGGTTACTGCAGTCTGACTGTGTGCCGGCTTTGGCCTGCACAGGTGAGTCTGAACAAATGCCAGGTGAGCGGCGGGGGGCGGGGCCAGGTGACCGGAGAGAGGAGGGAAAACAGGTTTCACATTTGCCATCTACTGGAAAAAAAAAAACCTTACAGATGGTAGCTTTAAAAGGGGGATATTATGTAAAATCAGCTTTTATGAGCTTTTAACCATGTTATAATTGTGTTCTCACCATAGGCGTACTCTGAGTTGTATTATTTGATGGATTCATGCATGTTTGAGGGACACTGTATTTTGCACTTGAGGCTTGAGTGCTCTGAAAATGTACGTTTCCCCCTGCCTCTTATCTGCAAACAAGCACTGCGACTGATTACATATGAGATTTACACTACCAGTCAAAAGCTTTGACACACCTTCTCAGTCAACGTTTTTTTTCTTTGTTTTTACTACTTTCTACATTTTATATACATACAGAAAACATGTTACTTCATATTTGAAGTCTTCTGCATGTATATAAAATGTAGAAAATAGTAAAAAACAGTGAATGAGATGGTGTGTCCAAACATTTGACTGGTAGTGTGTGTTTTAACAATATGATTTTATTCAAAGTTCACATTTTAAACATGGCCAAGAGAATTGAAAAAAAAATCCTGAAATATGAACTGTCGAACTAATACCAGAATGACATTTCAGAGGAGGAAATTATGAAACTTCTAAAAACTGCAGCCTTTGCAATTTGCTAATTATGTCCATTAAAATTGCGATTTCAATTTAATTATGATTTATCTTGCAGCCTTACCACCCTGCCAACAGTACATCACATTGGTTTTATTTATAATATCTTAAATCATGAAAAAATATGTAGCCAGATTGATAAAACTTCATTTGAGACAGCCATGACTATGACTCACCACAAATAGAATCATCAACCACAATTTCACAACACTTCACCTCAAATATGTACTTTGTGTATGGAATGAAGTAGCAATGGATACTACTACTACTACTACTACTACCACTACCACTACCACTACCACTACGACTACTACTACCACTAGTAGTACTTAAAAGACCAAACAACCTATTAATCACATTTAATCCAGTATCAATGATCCAGATGTATTAATATTTACTTAATTTATACAATTCTTATGACAAATATATATTTCAGTCAATGTGATGTGGTCATTTCTTATTATATACACTACACTAATTCTGTTTGTTTATTCAAAGTAGAGACAACTTTTGATACCGACCTCTGATGGCGGAAAGATAAACTGCAATGAAATCAAAATTGACTAGCTAATTAAATAGTTAACTGCAAAGGCTCCAACTATGTCACAAGAAAATAAATATATTGCCGCACAAAGTTCTCCATTTTTCTGAAGTCTTCTGTTTTTGGAAAGTAACATGGACAAAAAGGCAGATTTTATTCATGATTTTTCTTAAATTAAATTAGACTTGGGTTGGTCTTGGTTTTGTCTTTAAGTTTTCTTTTGACCTAGTTTGAATAGTAAATGAAAACATGTGCACAGGTATTCAGTATAGCATCTTTTTCTTTTATGGTGCAGCCTATAGTTCAGACCTATACAAACTTGTTGTGAAATGTATAGGACTCTTGTATTGGTTTGGCAGTTCTTATTTAAAATCAAAATCAAAAATGAAGTCATATAATTACACTACATAACCTGTTATCCTACAGCTCCAACTGACAGAACTAGAGCAATCATCATAATTAACTTATAACAGATCAGAAGAGAACATTTTCTCAAAGGCCTTCAAAACTAGGATTGTACTTTATTCAATTTCCTTTAACAATAATTAACTGTTAACCAATGTTTTTTTTTGTTTTGTTTTGGTTTTTTTTACAGAAATAATCATGAACCATCATAAAACATGCCACTGTTAACGCAATGTACAAACTTAAACTTCTTTTAAAGCTACAGTATGTAACTTTCTGGAGGTGGCATGTCCCCAACATGGTTCCATGAAAATAGAAAGTTAAAACTATACTTACTATACAATACTGTGGAACATTACAGCCGCAACAACAACAACATTTCCACAGAAACAAGCAGGAGGAGGTCCTCTACCAGGCCAAGTAAGAGTCAGGCCCTACATTTGAGGAACTGCTTTTGAGGTAAAACAGCAGAAAGAGGAAGAAGAAATATAGTTTATACTGTAGACAGAGCAGCAATGGGAACAGCTCGTGTGGGTTTATTTATCCTTTGTTTTTAGTTGTTTTTTTTTTCATTATTATTTAAAGGCACTGTACCTGTCTTGAAAAACAGAACTAGTTCAAGTTGCAATGGTTCAAAGTTATTCCTCACTTACCTTATGCATTCAGAGCATCCTAATTATACACCAAGATGAGTTTACACAAGGCCTTCTCACAACTTTCAGAGATCAGAGCAGAGTTTGCCTCACGGTAATACTAACAACAACTAGCATGCTAACAATTTACTTCCTGATCATTGGACAATAAAGTGCATTCTAATTAGATGCAGACTGTACAAAGCAGTCTTATTTTAACCTCAAGAGCTGCTTATACAATAAATATGTACTGGGGAAAGACATATTTTGCTCAAATACATGGGACAAAATCAGGTACAGGCCATTTAAGTACTTTCATAAAGTTTTGTGCAGCACATTAATACGCATTATTACACAAACAAAGATTTATACCCTGATCTATATCCAAGGCTGGACCAGGACTAACACAGTAACAGGACTAAAGAAGGACTAAACCAGGACTATAACCAGGACTGAATTTGGATTAAAAGGGGATTAAGACAATATTAAAGGATTAGTGCAGCTAAGATGCAGTACAATTCAAGCCCCATTCACAAACTCATTGTGTCAGAGTTAGTTTAGTCCTGGTTTAGTCCTGGTTTAGTTTCATTTTAGTCCCGGTTTAGCCCTGGTTCAGCCCCAGTTCAGCCCCAGTTCAGCCCTGGTTCAGCCCTGGTTCAGCCCTGGTTCAGCCCTGGTTCAGCCCTGGTTCAGCCCTGGTTCAGCCCTGGTTCAGCCCTGGTTCAGCCCTGGTTCAGCCCTGGTTCAGCCCCAGGTTCAGCCCTGTTCAGCCCTGGTTCAGCCCTGGTTCAGCCCTGGTTCAGTCCTAGTCTTGGTTTAGTCCTGGGTCAGTCCTGCTTCAGCCCTAGTTTAGCCCTGGTTCAGTCCAGTCCTAGTTTAGTCCTAAATTAGTCCTGGGTCAGTCCTGGGTCAGGTTTAGTCCTAATTTACTCCTGGTCTACTCCTGGTCTACTCCTGGTCTACTCCTGGTCTACTCCTGGTCTACTCCTGGTCTACTCCTGGTCTACTCCTGGTCTACTCCTGGTCTACTCCTGGTCTACTCCTGGTCTACTCCTGGTCTACTCCTGGTTTAGTCTCGGTTTAGTCTCGGTTTAGTCTCGGTTTAGTCTCGGTTTAGCCTGTGTAAATATTGTATACCTTCCTTTTAAGTCTAAATCCAGTCTGACAGCTACATTTGTAAACTCAGGGGTGAAAGGTCGGAGGAAAATGGCTGCCGTGCTATAAACACCAAGGAGCAGGTCTGAACGTGTTTATAATTTGAGTGATTGACAGTTCAAACAGGAAGTAGGCGCACATGTAAGCTTTGTGGTTGACTCAAGTCCCACCCCCTGCAGCTTTATCAGTCAAGGTTATGAACAAGTTCAGCACAATGAGATAAACTAACAAGGAACTGTGCCACTGATTAAAAGAACTTAAGAAAAAACAATGTGATTAAAAACTTTTGCGCACGGAAACAACCACTGATGTCATCAACATTCCCTGGGGGTGTGATGCTAACTGGAGGCATTGCTCTGTCTGAAGCTTTGTTGCTAACTTTAGCCTTTAATCTGAGCTTTGTTTTAACACAATTTGGAACTACAACAGGTGAGATGATTGTGCTGTCCCTCTCAAATAACATTCCAGTTAACTAGCATTAGCCAACAGTTTTTCAGTTAGTCACCCCCACCTTTTTGTTGAAAATCAAACTCGTAAACAGGACCATGAACGTTCGTATTAATCACAGGCTCCTAAAAATGTGCTGTTTAAATCCATTTGGTAATTTTTCTTAAGTTTTCAGATGTTTGCTAATGTGTGCATTGTGTCACCATGGTAATTGCTGAACATTCCGCCATAGAAGTAATGCAAAACAGCCCTAGTGTGACGTCACTACACATCATCAATTGGTACAAACAATAAGAACGCAGCTAGTAAGACATCAGAAATAAGACATAAAGGACCGTAAAA
>KN486589.1:0-34597 GCA_000787095.1 Periophthalmodon schlosseri
CCTTATTACTATTGACATTTTTATATCCATTAAAACAGAAATGGTATCAACCAAAACCAATAGCAGTACATTGTATTTACAGTTTGCATTTATATCTTCTCTAAATAAGATGTTATAGATGACCATTTCCTCAGGTTTATCTCTCTTCAGTTTTAGAATTCAAGTAAATCTTTATTATATTTTAAGGAATTGGCTTCACAAACTTACCATAGTAATCTTATGGCCTAAAGTTCTTTTAACTGACAGCAATCACATCTTTGGTGTTAACAGCACCACTTTCTGAGGCTATTGCAAAAAAAAAAAAAAAAAATGTCAACAGAGAATATGTTGAACTTTGTGCCGGTTTTTGTTTCATGTAGATAGGCCCAGTAATTACAGAGATATTAACCATAAACCACAGACTGTATATATAAACGGACATAGCTAACCTACTAACCGCTGCCTGCCAAATTTCAAATGAGCTCCATCGACTCTGGCTCCAATTCACTTTACATTGAAAAACTGTCACCCCTCTCTCTGTAACTGCTGCTGTCAGGCTCGTCATTTTAGTCTTAAAATGTTTGTATTAACCCGCTCTACATGATCCTGGTATTTTTATTTCGCTATTATGCCCCTAAACCAAGATATGAACATTAATAACAAATAAATCAGTTACCGTCAACAGCCTCGCTCCGGATTGGCTCTGTGGTTGCTATGATACTTGCAGTTGAATATGGAACTCGGCTCCAAATTCACCCCATAACTGCTAGCCTCAGTGAGTTTCATTTGACTGGAGCCGAACGCTATGGGCAACATCACAGACACCCCAGTTCACTTCTTTATACAGTCTACGCCATAAACCAGGTCAACCTGATCCGCAATCAGTTAAACAGCAAATTCCACCACAGAAGCCCTCCAGCTCCATTTTAAACGGTTGGGATTGTACAAGTTTGTAATCTCACATGAACCCAACCTATTCATTTCTACTAAATAACATTAAACATCTGTGTTGTTACAGATCTGGATCCAGAGGCTATCACCAAAGCAGATTTCAGAGAGGGGGCGTTTCCTCTGTCCTGGCAGAGTGATGCCAACAGTAGCTGTGGTTACATTGTGGAGTGGCATGAGGCCTCGTGCAAGCGTGACTGCCCTGTAGAGTGGATCAAAGTGGGAGAAGAAATCACCAATGTGTCCGTCAAATCAGGTAAGATGTATGTAATGAATAGAACATTATAGAATAAGTATAAAATGATTTATGTTTTTAAAGGTCACATATTACTCGAAATTGACGGTTCACATATTACTCGAAATTGACAAGTACCACCAACAAAAATATTTGGCATTCCTAGTACCATCAGATCTAAACCAGGTCTAAAATGGCACTAATGTAGGTCTCAATTAGGGTTAAATTCAAATATTTGAACTGCAGAGTAATAGCACATACACCTTCACAATTCATCCCTCCCCCGTTTCAAAATTAATGCTATGTGATGAGATTACAGTAGCAAATTCTTGTATATATCTATATAAATTTTTGTAATGTTTTGTTTTTGCTTAGTTTATTACTGTGTTATTGTATGTGATTGTAATGGTGTCACAATAACACATTTTGAAGTACAGAGATATACTGCGATGAACGATAATATTGAAACTACTTTATGCCATTCATACAAAAATAACAATGCAAGATAATCCTTGTAAACCATTTTTAAATAGATAATATTATTATATGGCATGCGCTGCAACATATAAATAACGGAATGAAGCAATAATTAGCCACAGAAATTACTTTTTTAACCCTCTACAGCTCAAATCTTATTGTATTCCAACAAAAATGCCCCGAATCTCCCCACTTTTGCGAAGAAATTGTACACCCAATAAAGTTTTAGCCCCAATGTAGGCAAGGCAAGTTTATTTGTATAGCACAATGGGAACACAAAGTAAGTCAAAGTGCTTTAGAGAATAAGAAAGACATTAAAATCACAATACAAACAAATCAAAACATAAATAATTATCATAACATTAACATTAAAAGAGAAGAGTGCAGAATAAAAACCTTTCAGTCATATTCACAGCTAAACAGAACCATTTGGAGCCTGGATTTAAACATTGTCAAAGTAGAGGCCTGTCTCACATCGTCAGAAAGACTGTTCCAGGTTTTAGCTGCATAAAACTGAAACCCTGATTCCCCATGTTTAGTCCTGGTTTAGTCTTGGTTTAGTCCTGACTCAGGGGACCAACAGGAGGCCACCCTGATTCCCATGTTTAGTCCTGGTTTAGTCTTGGTTTAGTCCTGACTCAGGGGACCAACAGGAGGCCGGTCCCTGAAGTCCTCAAAGTGCGAGATGGTGTGGGAGACATCTCGCACTTTGAGGACTTCACGTCCGTGCGGCCAGAATCCATTCATGATGCAGAAGAAGCAGAGGAGTCTGGGTAACGCGGTCTTACAGGTCGTGAATAACATGTGGGAGACTTTGGAAATATATCATTCCAGCTTTCATATATTGAATGATAAATCTATATAGTAATTATCATGACAGGCCTATATACAATAATGTTCTGTCTGTGCTCCCAGATGCCTTCGAGCCAGGCGTGAGATACTACTTCTCCGTTTACAGCTGCTCATCAGAAGCCCCAGAGTTACTAAAGCGATGGGAAGGATACACACGTGAGCTGAGTAAGTTAATTGCAGTATCAGAAAACCAACAAATAATACTCCATGATTTTTTCCAATGCTAATTTTGGTTGGTTCTTGTACAGCTCCTTCCAGTTCTGTGCAGCTATCAACCAAACAACAGGACTCGGATATTCTAATCTCATGGAGTGAAATCCCGTCAACCCACCGAAGAGGTTTTCTCCTCGGATACAATGTTTATTTGAATAATGGCTCCCAACTCACACAACTTGGTAAATGTCCATTTTAATGTCTTAATATTTGCAGAAAATCAACTGGCTTCTTCTTGTTCATAAACCTACATTATTTCTGTTTCTCTTCTTTCATTCTACAGCCTCATTAACAAACCAGGAAAACAGTTATACAGTAAAAGGCTTTCCTCTAGGCTCCTATAAGTTTACTGTGAAGGCATTTACATCGGCGGGGGAGGACACTGGAGGGACGGCCTCAATCACACTAGAATCATCTGGTACATTCATATGATGGAAGTTAATGTTGGTACATATTTTTCTATGGATTTTCTAACTTGTTTTGTTTGGATTTATATTATAGCTGATTGGCTGATTTTTGAAATTCTGGCAACCCTGGGAGCCACAGCATTAGCCCTGATAATTGTAACGTTTGTCTGCTACAAGAAAAGGAAATGGTATTGTGTCTTTCTTTTCTTTTTTTTTTTTTTATGTTTGACTAGAAATGTTCTATTAAGTTACTGATTGAAACTGTACTTTCTCAGGGTAAAAAGCGCATTTTATCCAGCTATACCGGAGCCCAAAGTGCCCAGTGATTGGTCCACGCCACAGGTAAGTTTTGGGTTCTTTTCATAGCGAATCTTGTAAGCTGAATATCTTTTATAGCAGTGGTTCTCAAAGTCTTCACACCAGGAACTACCACCAGGTCTAATCCAGGTCTATAACAGGACTATTCTAGGTCTAAACTGGGTCTAAAATGGGACTACACAATTATTATAGAAGTAGTAACTCAAAGAAGGACCAAAATGTGGAGTAATTTGACCCTGAATACATTAAAATATTTGATATGCCGAGATATCTGCATACAGTAAGTTTCTATTAATTTGAGAACCATTGCTGTATAAACCCCTCAGACTTTTCAGCAGGTCTCAAACAATAATAAAAAATACTTTTACTTTTCAGACTAGTTAAAATGTAGTGGAGTAGAAAGTACAAATACCTGCTCTCAAATGTAAGTGAAGTAAAGTAAAAAGTACCCACTTTAAAATCTACTAGACGATGTATTTAAGCACAGTACTTAACTACTTTTACTTTGTTACGTTCCACCACTGCATAAAGACAAACAGATAAGTACTATTGTTTTTCTTGTGCCTTACAGGGGACACTGGATGTAAAACCTTCCCCACATAGTATGGTTCATATTGTGGAAAAACCTGAGTGGGACTCCAGTAAAGAGGTTCTTGTGGTTATACCCGAAGAAGACGAGGATGATGAAGGCCAGGGCATCCGTGATGAACCAGTCGATACAGATGAGCCAACATCACTACGCTATTACAACCAAGTAGTAGACGAACGACCTATAAGACCGCGTTACCCAGACTCCTCTGCTTCTTCTGCATCATCAATGGATTCTGGCCGCACGGACGTAACTTACACTGGCATTCAGACATCTGGATCTTCTTTGGTCTTCCAGTCCGATTCACAAAGCTCCTCCGACCAGCCCCTAGTTGTCCCGGAGAGCTGTGGGGGGGCAGATGGAGGTTACAGGCCTCAAATGCAGCTTTCACCTGAAAATGACAGTTCTAGCTTAGCTCAACCTCAGTCATTACCAGAGTCACAAGCTTGCAGATCAGGTGGGTACAGACCTCAAAACAACTGGCAGCTGGACTCTCCCGATGAAGCGGATGAGCGTCGTAGCCTCGCCCCCTCTTTGGGATCCCCTACTTCTATTGCCTCCACTCAGTTCCTCCTTCCAGATCAATCTTCAGATGAACTAGCAGAGGAGAAGCACCAGTCCTCTGCAGCAACTTGGCTCACTAACTTGTTGTCTACCACAAAGCCATGATTTTGTAATGTTTTCTCTCTCTCTCTGTCTCTCTCCATCTGTTTTGGGCTGGAGGAGAAGACAGAGTTTGACACCCACCTCCCTTTACCAACATGCAGTTCCAATAACAGGTCCCACTAACGTAGCTGTTTAAGATTGCACTTCGAAGGATGTAAACAAATGGGTTATTCAATGAAAACACTATAGTGAGTCTTATGTCAGAAATTCAATTGTATAAAGGTCCCTGTTACATTTTTGCGATGTATCTTTTGTGTTTTGTTGCCACTACATCTCTTATCACTTGTAAACTGACTGGAAATGAGAGAAACTGTATTAAAAATATGCAGGATTGACAAGAGGAAGTGCAAGTAGGGTAAATCCTTTGCTGTTTCCCCTTTTATGTTTAATTCTGTGTATTTTTAAGATGACATAAGCTACTGAACGATACATTGGCTTGCAAAATGAGTCTTGGTTACTGCAGTCAAGTGGTGCTCAATCGTGACGAACCCAGCGCCCAATGTTGAATAAGCTAAAACTCAAATGTTTTGTTTTTTAATTTTGTCTTCCGTCAGATTTTATTTTTTTCTTATAATTATATTTTTATGTTATTTCAAATTCAGGCCAGTGTTCAACTCTGATATGCACTTTGTCTAGTATCACCCCACAATACACTGAAAATCTGTCTAATTTGCCTTATGATGCTATATGCTTCCAGTTACTTCCAGTTTGATGGCTTCCTCTTAAAAGATTCTGACAATAAAATGTTATATAGATTGTTAAAATGACTGAGAGAGAATAAGCATTATGAATGTTTTATTTTTTACAGATATTGACAAATCCGTTTTGTTATTAATCAAAATCTGTGCAAGGTTTAGAGTGACCAAGAACTACATGTCAGCCCCATAGACTGTATATATAAATGGACATGGCTAACTCACTAGCCGCCGCGCTGCAAATAGGAAGTGAGCATGGGCGTGTTTCCCGCTCCATCAACTCTGGCTCCAAGTCACTTTACATTAGAAAACCGTTGCCCCTCCCTCCGTAATTGCTCTTGTCAGGCTCGTCATTTTGGTCTTAAAATGTTCATATTAACATGATCCTGGTATTTTTATTTTGCTATTGTGGCCCTAACTCAAGATATGAACATTAATAAGAGACAAATCAGCTGCCTTCTTTCCCCAAGGTTGCTCCCGCTAGCGTTAGCAACGCTGTCAATTAAACCTGTTGCTAAGTGCAGGAAGGGATGTTACCTTCCACAGCTTCGCTCCAGATTGACTCTTTGGTTGCTATGATACTTGCGGTCGGAATTCCAAATATGGAACCTGACTCCAAATTCATCCCCATAACTGCTAGCCTTGATGAGCTTCATTTGGCTGGAGCCGAACGCTATGGGTGACGTCACACTCACTTAGTCCACTTCTTTATACAGTCTCTGGTCAGCCCCCTATTTACCTTCATTAATATTTAGATTCCAATTGCACCATTAATTTCTGTTATGTTCAGATATTTCAAACAATTTATATGAGTCATCACCAAGTTGTCATAGTGGACAGGTCTAACTGTTTCAAATAATAATTTTCTATTGGTTTTGGGAAGACTCTTGCCAGCGAAGAAGCTTTAAACTACTGTGATGTTAAAGGTGACGACAGTAACACTACACGCTGCACTGGTAACTGACTGGCAGGGACACAGCGTTGACTACTGAAACAATGCATCTCCTTTTGGGTCAAATGGTTCCTATAACGCTGATCTTTATGAAAATGACAAATGCAATGTAAATTACTGGCTCGTAAATCATTTAAAGATGTACTATGTAACTTTTCTGGTGGGATCAATTGCTCAAATATACCATAAAAAACATTGCATTCTTACTGCGAGTGTGGGTTGCCTCTCCGCAGATCTGACCTCTGACTTAGCCTGGTAGCTCCGCCTGCTTGTCTTCATGGGGATGTTATTGCTTTGCCTGGATTGTTACACAGTGTGGCATTAAATGTGTCTATCTTGCCTTAAGTTTGTTACGGGTGTTTTTATTTCTCAAATATACCATAAAACATTGCATTGTTATGTGAGTGGGGGTCGAGGGGGTCGCCTCTCCACAGATCTGACCTCTAACTTGGCCTGGTAGCTTGTCTCCATGGAGGTAGATATGTCTACTGCCATACTGTGGAACATTCAAACCAAAGTTGTAACATGCCATTAAAGTGAAGTAGGTGGCAGATTTTTTTTTTTTTTCCATCAGAAAAGTTACATATTGGAGCTTTAAGTGAGGAGTTAAGTGATGGCAGTGAAATTGGTTAGTTTTGTGTACATGGGAATTAGTAGTTGCACATATGTTTTTCTTCAATCCCATGGCTTGGAGATTTCTATATGAACGCTGTGTGTTACATTATGCTTTTATGTTGATTTGAATCAACCCTTTTTATTTTTGCCAAGTCTTTGTCTATGAACTTTCCTGGCAATTTAAAGTTTACCCAATGCATTTAACTTGTAATCCACTATGTATAAATATCACCACTAACATTGTAAAAATACGTGGATCGAATTGTCACATAACTCAAGATACTTTAAGTGTAAATGGTCTTTATAAAATGTTGTGAGATGTACTAGAGTTATGATAAGGGATGGGACGATAATTTATGTAATCGTGAGAATCGCCAACAAAGATAATTGCCATTATATCACCTAAATGTGTAGGAAAAAGCTACTTAACCACAGGGAAGTCGGCAGGGGGCAAAGGGGTCTGTTGTCCCAGGCCCTAGTGTCTTAGGGGGCCCAGAATTGTGAGGCTTCTTGACCCGGGCCCCCAAATTTCTTTTGAGGGCCCTGCTTATCCATAATGTTCTCGTAGTAGACTGTAATTTTTTTCACTGATAGCAAAGTACAATTATATAAAAGTTGTTTAAACATGGAACTTATTCATAACATTAAATTAAAATTATTCATACCCATACCATTTTTAAACTGTCAGCAACTTTAATTGTTATCGTGATATAATCGTTAATCGCAATTATTTTGTCTATGATAATCGTGACACAAAATTTCAATATCGTCCCATGCCTAGTTATGATATTGGGAAGTTAAAACTATGCTCTTGTCACAGCTGTATTACATTGCTACGTTATGTATTCGATAAGGCCAGAGTATCAACCAATCACATTTCACATAATCACAACACAAGTTAATACAAATAATGTCTTTTTCTGTAAATGCAACCACTTTCTGAACCACTTAGCATACTTAGCTTAGCATACTTTTCCTCTGACCTCTTTGGTATTTTTTGCTATTCTGATGCATGCACTGTTAGGAAACATTAGAGGCTTTATTAACACTGCGTTTACCATATTGTTTATACTTCACAGCTTTAAGCACTAACTCTGGACAACTGTGCATGACGATGTGAATTGTATGTGACATGCCGGAAGAAAGCTTTAAACTGCTAACTGTCATAGTTGCTACCTGTTACTGCAATAAAGATATTTCTCTGAACACCTGTCTGAGGCAATTTATTAATATGGATTACTTTTTTTTTTTATTTTAAGAGAAAGAATAAACATAGGCAACAACAGCTCAGTTGATAGAGTGTTTGTCTATTGATCCGAAGGCTGGCGGTTCAAATCCTGCCCTTAACATAAAAAAAACATCAATGGTAGAGTGGTCAGATCCACTGACCCACAGGTTGGGTCAGCTCCCACACATGAATGCTGTCGTTGTGTCCTTAGGCAAGACACTTAACCCACCTTGCCCCCCAGGGTCTGGTACACTGGTGTATGAATGTGTGTGTGAATGGGTGAGTGGTTCCTTGATGTAAAGTGCTTTGAGTGCCTTGAAGGTGGAAAAGCACTATATTGGTGGTTTTCAGATTCTAGGATGTGATGATGTCCTACTCCCAGATGGGGGGCAAGAGACAGTTTTCCCCATTGATTGCATTCTACTTTATTGTGAAATATCCAAAAGGTAAACGCACAAATGTTGAATCTGATTATTTCGAACAGTGACCTGAGCCATGAACTCTCTACATTACAACAAAAAACAGCATTATAATATAGTATTTTTTAGCAGTGCAGCACTACATCAAGCATCAAATTAATTATTTATGTGAACTTCCTTATCCATGGTTTAGTCTAAGTTTAGACCTGGTTTAGACTCATTCTACACCATGTTTATCCAAATTCTGGACCTGATGTTGATACTTTGCAGTGACATCACGCTGGGGTGTTCTGCATGCATTTTCTATCTTACCATGGAGACACAATGCACATAATAGCAAATACAGCCAAAAAAGTTTTAAGATTTAAATTAAAAAAAAAAAAAAAAAAAGATTTAAATAACACATTTTCAGGAGCCAGTGATCAAAACAAGTGATCATGGTTCTGTAGGTGTTTTGTAGGTGTTGTGATTTTCAACAAAAAGGTGATTAACTGAAAAACTGTTGGCTAATGCTAGCTAGCTTAGCTTGTGACGGTAATATTATTTGAGGGACGTGTTTAAAAGCTCACATCAGCTCACCTGTTGTAGTTCCAGCTAAATCAGTTCTTTCTGGTCAGATTGTGTTAAAACAAAGCTCAGATTAAAGTCTAATTTGAGTAACAGAGCTTCAGACATATTAGAGCCTACAATTAGCATCACACCCGCGGGGAATGTTGATGACATCTGCTGCAAAGTATCAGTAGTCCAGGTTAAGGTCTGGCTTGAAAGACTAAATATAAAGCCTAATATAAAAATATGGTTACGGTGATTCAGCTTTAACATGTGCTACCTTTTTAAAAGACATGACGTAGGGTTTATTTTCATTTTGCTCATTAGCTAAAGAGGTTGCTGCAAGAGCTTCTAAGAATAGCCGTTCCCTGTTGACCTTGTGTGAAATAACAGCGCCCCTGGTCAGTGAACAGGTGTGTAAATGTGCGGGTTTCCATTCGAGATGACAGAAGCGCTGACCCTGGGTCTGCGCTCTGCACCCGTGGGCCCTCACGTTCCCCTGTGCGTCTGTCCGCGCCACGGTCACCATAGCAACGAGAAGCACCGCGTTAGCTTCTGTGGCGGCAGCAACCCAGCAACAAATACAACAACAGGTTTTCTATCGCGAATTATTTTTCTAAGAAGATGACGGACATGTTATGCAGGTGGCTGAACGAGGAACTGCGATTATCTCAAGTTGTTGGTAAGTAAAGTGTAGTCGATCTGTTGGTGGTGATGTGTTTTTTAGCGTTCAGAGCTATTTATCCATAAATGTGCAACGTACAGGCTAACCTTACTGTAACTAGCTAGCTTAACTTCAA
Organism: Periophthalmodon schlosseri; assembly: GCA_000787095.1. Classification (NCBI taxonomy): domain Eukaryota; kingdom Metazoa; phylum Chordata; class Actinopteri; order Gobiiformes; family Gobiidae; genus Periophthalmodon; species Periophthalmodon schlosseri. The sequence continues at coordinate 9,943 of KN486589.1, forward strand.
GTGAAAGTGACAATTGAAAGTGAAAGTGTTCTGGGTGTTGTGGTAGTAACGACAGAGGATTAGTCCAGGTTCAGAAGTTTTACTGTTTCACCAAAAGACATATCACAATTTGCTGTGAATGTGAGGCGGTCCAACCAGTTCTTTAACCAAAAAAAAGTACATTAATACCATCTTACCTTGGCAAGACCAAAACAAACTCACAGAATCACAGCTACACAAATACATAAAATGCAAAATCCATCAAATAATAACAACAAAATAACTTATTTGGTGGAATTCGATAGTGATAGTGATTGAAAAACTATGAATTTTTATTAACCTGTTACATTTACTGCAATCTTTTTCCTCTTCTTCTTTTAAACTATATATTTGCACCACTAATGCTGCATTTTGATACTGTTCCATAGTTATAGTATTTATTTGTGTATCTTCACAGAGCCAAAAACCTTCTCTAAGGCGTTCTCCAGTGGCTATCTATTTGGTGAAATCCTACATAAATATCAGCTGCAAAGTGATTTTCATATGTTCATGAAAAAAGAGTGAGTTCTGTTCTCCCAAACCTTAAAAGACTTGTGTAAAATTCATTCCCTTGCATATTATGACTATTATTACATTTTGTTTCAGGAGATCAATATCAACGTTAAACAACTTCACTCGACTTGAACCGTCTTTCCATGTGCTGGGAATATCATTCAGTACAACCACTGCCCAAGAACTGATGCAGGAGAAACAAGGGGTGGCTGTACACCTTGTTCAACAGCTTTATATTTCTCTGCAAAGGAAGAAGAAAGCAGACATCAGTGGAGCAGAGTTGAAACCTGTGCAAGCTGCTGCTGGCACCAGTCTGCACAAAAAAGATCATGACATCCACCACGACGTAAGAAAAAATATGTGTTGTATTGTGAGGGTAAGATTGTTGTAATTTTGGGTGACAGTAGCTCAGCTGGTAGAGTGTTCGTCTTCTGAGGGTTGGCGGTTCGAATCTCATGCTTGACATTAGAAAAAGATCCACTGACCCACAGGCTGGCGGTGTGATTCCAGCTCCCACAGATGAATTCTGTTGTTGTGTCCTTGGGCAAGACACTTAACCCACCTCGCCTCCAGTGTCTATCTACGCTGGTGTATGACTGTGTGTGTGAATGGGTGAGTGGTTCCTTGTAAAGCACTTTGAGTGTGCTATATAAAAATGTGACCTTTGATCATTTAGTTAGAATGAGTACATGGAATATCTGAAATGTCATCATAACTAAATATAATTTTTTTTTGCTGGTGTGATGTACAGGTGAACCTTCAAAAAAGCCCAAAACCTTATGAGGATAAATTCCATCACATGGGCAGATCTGTTCAGCAAAAGAAAGCACCAGTAAGGGAAGAGGAGAAGTCAAAGAGGAATTCTGACTTGGTAATGCTATAAACTGACTTTTTAAATCAGTACAATGTTATTTATGTTCTATCTATGTTCTAGGTCAAGAATTCCATTGTTCAAGCACCAAAACCACCCCCACATTTGTCACTTAATCGGGGGAAGCAACAGCAACGGCAAAAGAAGCTAGCGCAGGTCTGTCTCTCGAATCTACTGTTTGCCATTGTTTGTGTCAGGTGAACACGTGTAATATAATAACAAGCAGGTTTCCACAAATGTTATTATACTTATTTTAAAGGGCCCATATTACACTATTTTCTGATCTATGTTATAATGTTGTTTCCTCATCACAAACAGACCTGGAGTTGTGTTTTGTTTCATTCACACATGTTTAACACCCTGCATATTTAGGCTGAGTTCTTTTCTTAAACGAAAAACACTATGTTCCACCTTGTGATGTCATGTGGTAATACAGGAAGTGCTGCACTGTGTTTTTAACTCCATACACCTTCACTAGAATCATTTGGATGGTTTCAGCCCTGGAATTGCCAATCTCTACTGAACTAAAGGTAAAAGGTAGTTGTTAACTTTAAAAACTACCGCTTTATGACATCACAAGGTGGAACAGAGCATTTTGAGCTTTGGAGATGTAGACAGACTAATAATGCGGGGTTACTCAAACATGTGTGAATGAAACAAAACACAACTCCAGGTATATTTTTGAGGAGGTAACAGCATTATAACATGGCTTTTGAGGAAGGAACAGCATTATAACATGGCTTAAAGTTCACAAGAATCAATTTTGCGTAATATAGGACCTTTAAACACTATATGGCTCATTGTTTTGTCTCTGCAGGATGTCCAGAATGAAATTGCTCAATTTGAAAATAACAGAGGAAAGCTGCCTTCTTCTTTAAGGTTTGGCATTATTTTTGTGCTTTGTACTCTTTTATCACCAAATGCAAAAAAAGTATTTATACGTTGTTTGTCTTATGGAACATTGTGTTTGTGTGTTGTTAATTTGTAGACATCCAGATGAATGTAGTCCAGTTACCGAGGGCCCAAGAATTGTGTCTAAACCGGTGCCAAACAGTGTGTACATACAGCAGATTCGACAGAGACTTAAAGAAGATGCACATGATCGCGAGCAAAGGGACAAAAGGGTTGACAGATTCCTTGTTGAGCAAGAAAAAGCACGTGAAGCTGAGCAGGTAATGACTTAAAGGGCCCATATTACACTATTTTCTGATCTATGTTATAATGTTGCTTTCTCATCAAAAATATAATTGTAGTTGTGTTTTGTTTCATTCACACATGTTTAACACACAAACCCTGCATATTTAGAGTGAGTTCTTCTCTCAAACAGAAAACACTCTATTCCACCTTGAGATGTCATGTGGTAATACAGGAAGTGCTCCTTACACCTTCACTAGAATCATTTGGATAATTTTAGCCCTGGAATTGACCATCTCTACTAAACAAAAGATGAAAGGTAGCTGACAACTTGAAAACTACTGCTTCATGACATCACAAGGTGGAAAAAAGCATTTTGAGCTCTGGAGATGTAGACAGACTAATAATAAAGGGTTATTCAAACATGTGTGAATGAAACAAAACACAACTCCAGGTATGTTTTTGATGAGATAACAACATTATAACATGGTTTAAAGCTTACAAGAGTCAATTTTGTGCATTATAAGACCTTTAAATGCAATATGCGAAACTGCATTCTTTCTTGTACTAAACCAGTATATTATTTTCTAATCATTTTCTAACTGTACAGTATGCAAAACACGAAGAATATCTGCTGAAGCGGTTCACACGTCAAACAAAGCAGGAGCAGCGCCTCGCAGCACAACTCCACCAGATCAGAAAGCAGAAAGACGTCATCACCAATAACCGTTTGTTCAGAGAGGAGCAGATCCTGCAGAGGAGAGAGAAGGACTCCCAGGAAGCAGTGAAGAGGGAGGCGGTGAGATAGACTGACAGTGAAGACGAGTACTCCTCTCTGTTTCAATCTGTCTCGTATCTGTCAAAATGTAATTGATGTGTAGGTGAACAGTAGATGTGTTTATCAGTCATAGCCAAGGAGAGAGACAGAAATGGTACATACATAGATTCAGTGTTAACTCCTGTGTAAGGTCCAGATTGTGGTATTGTTGGTGGAGTATAGGTTCCACTGTTAGCCGCCAACAACAAAAAGCACTTTATTATTTATTCTGTGATTTGTACAATAAATAATGTATTTCCGATCTTTCATCTTCTTTTCTCTATAAACTGAAATCAATGAAGATATTTAAAATGTAATCTCTCATTAAAATCTGTGCTAGGTATTAGCTGAACAGGAAAAGATGGCCCGTGCAGAGGAGATCAGAGGGGACCTTGACTTTTGTAAAAGGCTTGCTGCTGATCGAGCTCAGGTCATGCACCAGAAGCATTCAGAGAGCTGCAAGGAAATAGTGGAACAGATAGTGGATTTGGCTACGAAGGTTGGAGAGTACCGTCTCCTTTATGGGAAGTATGTAACAGTACACAGCATTGTCAAATGTAATTATCATCTATATTTATATATGTTCCCCCTGCAAGGACATTTAAACTGGGAAATGATTATGACTAGTTTGGTCTGCCTGGGTATGTAATTAAATAACTGGATATTTTTACTGGGACAGTGACACTTAAACCTTTGACCATGTGAGATAAATACGATACAGGGTTTTCCAAAGCCAAATTTTTGATTTAAATGTTTTAGTTTTGCTTTGTTTTTTTCTTCTAATGTCTTTGGCACATGTTCAGTTCAGTCCCGGGGAAACAAATAAAAGAATGGAAGGAAGTGCTGTTCAGTGGCCTGCCTCTGTATGGGCCTTCAGATACGGGGGAACGGTCCGACGACACAGACCCTGTAGAGCTTAAGAAGCAGGACATACTCAACAACCTGGACTATGATGAATACACTGTGAGTTGAGCATGACTGCAGTGAACTAAAGTGAATTAACACTTTATTGTGCTTTCATTACAACATGAGATATGAAGGTTTCGCTTATAAATGGTTTTGTCAGAACATGACAGGTGGATGGTTGTGGCCTAAAGAAGCAGGGGGGACAAAGTCCCCTTCGACCAACAACCACATTCTTGGACATGTGGTCGCACGACTTAGGAACCTGGTCCATCCACCGTATGAAAAACCAACCGAATCCCCATTCCCGTACTTTAGACTCAAGGCCTGTGTTCTGGGCAAGTTGTGCTCTGGAAAGACCTCTTGTCTGGCCAAGATTGCTCAGGGTATGCAAAAACAGAAACATGCTTTATAATTTATATATTTAAACTAATCACTTTTGTTTACAATGTCTCATTTTTTACATCAGCCCATGGCATCCATGTACTATCAGTTCAAGAACTGATTCACGAGGCATTGACTGCATATAAAACTAGAGAGACGGTATGTAAAATACAAAAGACATACTTAAATGCAATTGGCTAAAACTTGTATTAGATTTTGTTTTTGAAAAATACAACACCCAAATTTACAACCAACCATGTCTGTTTGTTACAGGACACAGAGCAAGAGCTGTCAGACAATGAGAAAGAGCCCACAGGAGACAGTAAGTATAAGCACCATTTTTTTTAAATGCAAAAGCCTTGAGGTAACTTAAACGGGACGTTATAATTGAAATACATTATTTTTTGCGTTACTTTTTTACTAGGTGAGGAATTGCGACACGACACAGGCAGAATTAAGGTGTGTATTAGTTATGAATTCATATCTAAATACTGCCTGATTATACAGAATGCCTTTTGTTTGTTTACCAGCTTTCCACAAAGACTTTGTGTGGGCAAGAAGCAGAAAAAGCAATGATGGAAGGAAATGGTTTGCCCTTTGAGTTGCTGGTAAAGATTGTAATAGGAGCCATACAGTAAGTATTCTCTTTTTAAGTGTACAGAATAGAAAGAAGTATTTCATTTTTAAATCTACAATTAACAAACTTGTCTTTATTTTTAAACAGAAATATTCCAGCCAATTCAAGTTGGATTTTGGACGGCTTTCCTCTAAACATTGACCAGGCGCACTTGCTAGAGAAGGCCCTTGGTGGGAGTGTAGAGGAGGAACAGTACATGGTTACAGACAGTCAGATGAACCTTGCTGTAGATCCAGACCCACCTAAACCCCCCCCACCGCAGCCCCCGGCTCTAGACCTGGCTCTGCTCCTAGACGTCTCTGATGAATCTGCAGTCAGTTGTGGAGTAAACCTAGCACGTGTGTACATTTTTACAATCTGCTCAAGTGTCACAATGTCAGGCTTTTGTTTTCAAAGTATTGTGAGAAGAAACATCATGATTTTAAAAGAATCCTTTAGTTGCTTTAATTCATGATATGCAAGGTTTGTACAGTCAAACCTAAATCACTTCACATTTAAAATTCTCACAGTTATGTTTGAAAACTTTTTACGGTTAATATTGTGACATTTACAATCACGATTTTCAATTAATAGACTCATCTTGACAGCCCTTAGGAGGACTATTGGTGGTTTTCAGATTCTAGAGTGTGATGATGTCACTCTCCCAGTTGGGGGGGCAAGAGACAGTTTTTCCTATTCATTACATTGTACTTTGCCATGAAATATCCAAAAGGTAAATGCACAAATGTTGAACCTGGTCATTTCTATTAGTGACTAGACCCAAGAACTCACTGTATTACAAGAAAAATCTTCATCTTATCAATATTCATCGCAGTTGCCCCCCATCTGTATTAAACATAATCGGCCTATAGAATGTTGTGATGTCATCTTAATTTCAAACTGTATACATTTTTCTGTTTGGCACAGATGCAACTGCTACAGACTCCACCCCTGATTACTTATACACAGCACAGATGCCACACAGGTAGCAATCGAAATAACACATTTTTATTTTGTTTTTCCTGTGTATAACCCATAATCTGCGTATCTTTTTTTCACTCAAGGATTACAGATTTTAAGGAAACTTGGCCAAAACTTGAAGAATGGTTTGGGACAAAACAGAAGATTTTGATTCGTGTTGATGCTAATGTTGATGAAGAGGAGCTTTTTAATCGAGTAGAGTCAGTTCTTCAGCAGGTGACAAGACCCCTCCCAGAAGGTAACTTTTGGTTTTGTTACATCCATGCATGCTTAGGTTCATAGTTGTTGTTGTTTATATATATTTCAAAATCATCTAAATAACCTACAGTTATATTAAGAATTCTAGATATTTTTCAATTTTCTACAATCTTTTATATATTGTTTTTCGCAGTTGTTGCCACTGCTCCTGATGAGGCTGTTGTGTCAGATGCAGAGACAGATTCAAAGGGCTTTTCTAGAACACATTCTTTGGACCAGACCTCAAATCAAGAATTAACAGTAAACCCAAAATCTACGGAGTCCAGTAAGAGTCTCGACACAGAAAAGGAAGGAAATGGGAATATCCAGATGAGCACGGACAACTTGGAAGGTATTCAAGATTTTAGCTACAAATGGTAATAGTTACAATTGATCAAATGTGTTACTCCAATCCAATCCAAGTTTGTTTGTATAGCTCAATTTAAAAACAAGACCATTCCCAAACCGCTCCTATATAATAATAGCACATAATAATAGCAAAGTAAAACAAAAGTAAACATTTAGCTCTAAAATAAAATGAATAAAAGACACAGAGGACCACGCAACTCACACGATAGTAAAAGCCAATGAATAAATATTTGCAGTGCAGAGTGTCCCAGAGCTTAGGACCGGCCACAGAGAAGTCCCTGTCCCCTCTGGTTTTAAGTCTCGTCTTAGGCACCACAAGCTGGACCTGGCCCTGTTACTGTATGTGTTAGGTCCATATCTTGTGAGCAGCGGTCGGCAAGGCGGTTTAGTGCATATGGCCTGTTAAATAGTGCGCTCAGGTTAATTAGATGGCAAAACATCTATTTATGTTGCTTCTAAATTTACCACATTAGGCCCAAGTAACATTTTATTTGAAGAAAAATGACAAATTTTGAACTAAAATACACAATGCACAAATATAGTATAGTATATTTTTGTAAGATTGTATTGTAATATTAAATAGCCTATATTGACAAAAATATCAACTTGGGACTGTTGCCATAGCGAACCCATTCATAAAAGCTGTTTTGATTTGAAATATTGTATACTTTTTTTGTACGAAGGACAAAAACTGCGCTTCCATCCATATAAAATGAGTATATTTCCAAAATTCGCATCAGACAAGCGCATAACATACGCGACTTTATGCCTGTGTCCATACGCACAACGAGGTGTTTATTATTGTTGTCGAGATGTTGCCGATTGTTACGAGAGCTGTCTGTCTTCTGCGTCATGACACGGGTAATCCTGCAGAGGGCGCACCGTGCACAGTCTGTTTGGTTTGTCTTAGCTAAAAACGCACTTTCTCTGTTATTTAGATATTTACTACACACAATGTTGTCGTGTTCAAAGGTTAGCTCGTACTTTAAACTATAATAATGCTAGAGACATGTTTTGCCACAAAGCTAAAGCCCGCTGCCTAAGTCTTTTCCAAAGTACTACACTGAAGTTGAAAAAGAGCGTCCCGTTACACTTGTCCACAGCGCTGGACGAGTGTAAACTTTCCCCAAGTCACTCACTAATGAGGATTAAAGCACATACGTGTCTCTGGGCAAGTCTTTGGTTGGCCAACATCGTTTGTTTTTAGCCTGAACTTAAAGCATTGTGCGGTGCAACGATTTTTAGCCGCGCTCTTCTGGAGGATTTTGGGCCAACAACCACCAGCATTGTTTTTTATAGTCGCTACGTGAGTTTATGCGGGTAAATGTGTTTCTACTTTCCAAATTGCGCTTTCACTGTTATGCGCATAAATCAAAATCCACCTGAAGCGAGCGAATTGGTGGTTTTCAGATCCTAAAATGTGATGATGTCATTTTTTCAGATGGGTTTCCCTATAGATAACATTGCACTTTGTCATGAAATATCTAAACGGTAAATGCACAAATGTTGAACCTGATGATTTCTATGAGTGACTGGACCCATTAACTTATTGTATTACGACACAAATCTGCATTTTAACAGTATTTATTCTGACTGCCCCTCATCTGTAATAAATATTATTGGCCTATAGAATGTTGTGATGCCATCTGAAACCCAGCAATAAACCTTTATGCGAATTAACAGTTTCCACCTCCCATTACTTATGCAACACTTCAAAATGCCCATTAAAAATAAGGTGATGGAAACGCAACTATGAAATTTTGAAATAATTGTAAGGAACAGTTTTGTGTGTTTATTTATGATCGTGGTTTTTATTCATTCCTGTGCTTGTTGGAATAACTGTTAATCTGATAATCTTAATAATGTAAGTTTATTACTGTTGCCATTTTTTAGTTTGTCAGTTAATGTGTAAACTCATATATTTTTATAGAGTCCTCAAGAATGGCCTCACTCACCAACCAAAGCAGCTCAGCTTATTTTGATAAACCACTGCCACCTGTAAGACAATACTTGCAAACTATTTTAATACTTAAGTTTTTGTTTTCAAATGTCTGTTTTGGTACATCTTAAACAGGGAATACCGGAGGCTCTCCACCTCCATTGGAAGAATGTGTGTGAAATGTATGTGAACAACGTAAAGGCAGTGTTACAAGAGCTGCGCCTAGAAAAAACATTGATAAACCAGCATTTTTTCAACATCAAGTAAGATCTGGTTAAATCTAATCTGGTAAATGTATAGTCCCTGTATTTTGTTGAGTTTATCATCTTTGCAGAGAGGAGTTTAAACATTATTTGGGTCGACCTGACTTAAGACAAGAAGCAGTTTCTCAGTGGCAAAAGGATTTCAACAGAGTGGCTGAAGATATGAGGGGCGATGAGGAGACCAAAGCAGAGCTGCATCTCAGGCTTCATGTAACTGCATTCAAAATAATGACATCGCTTATCTATCTCACATTTGAAGACTTGAAATTATTCTGTTTTTACTTGTTATTTTTCAGGAACTTTATGAGCATCTGAGGAACATTTGTGAAAAACGGAAAGAAGAGAATGAGCAGGAGAGGGCTGCCATAATGGGGGATGGATGGTTGTCAGATCACACTGCTCTGCTGGTTAACTACCACTCCATACTAATGCAGGTTTAAACCACATAAGTTTTATTATTTTGTTTATCATGGCTCTTATCTATGATTTGATGTTTTAGTGTTGCACAGCCTGATTGTTTTAATGTTGTGTAAAAAAAAAAATGTTATTTTAGGTGGAATTAGACCGGTTTCGGGATACATTTTGTCTTCTTAAAAGATATTATTTGATTGGAACCAAAAAGCCCCTGCCGGAGCTGCCATCAAACCTAACCACAATTTCTCTACTGGACACTTCCAGCATACACACTTTGGAGACACAATCCCAACATAGTGAACAAGACCAGGTATGATATCAAGTGCAAAAATAGTAGTCTTTCTTCATATAAGACCAACAGTATTTTTTGTGAAGGAAATATTTTAAAGGTCCTACATTACACAAAATTGACTCTTGTGAGCTTTAAGCCATGTTATAATGTTGTTACCTCATCAAAAACATACCTGGAGTTGTGTTTTGTTTCATTCACACATGTTTGAGTAACCCTAGTTTATTAGTCTGACATCTTCAAAGCTCAAAATGCTCTGTTCCACCTTGTGATGTCATGAAGCGGTAGTTTTCAAGTTAACAGCTGCCTTTTACCTTTAGTTCAGTAGTGATTGGCAATTCCAGGGCTGAAATTATCCAAATGAAGGTGTATGGAGTTTAAAAACACAGTGGAGCACTTCCTGCATTACCACATGACATCACAAGGTGGAACAAAGTATTTTCAGTTTGAGAGAAGAAGTCAGCCTAAATATGCAGGGTTTGTGTGAACATGTGTGAAACAAAACACAACTCCAAGTGTGTTTTTGAGGAAACAACATTATAATATAGATCAGAAAACAGTGTAATATGGGCCCTTTAAAATTATATGCATATGTGTTTTTTTTGTTTTCAAGCCCCAAAAGAAACTTCTAGATGATTATGAGGAAGCTGTCACAGCTGTTAACAGTCTGGTAAGTATTAGAGGAAAATTAGCCATGAGCAGATTGTTTGTGTGTTATATAAAGATGTCTTTGCATGTTTCTTTTGTGCTTGTAGTTGCCAGCAGCAGCCCAGCAGAGGGAGGTAGAGACAAAGCTGACTGACAAAGCACTTGAGAAGCCCCCAGGTGCAGACAAAAGCAGCAAAAAAACTCAATCTGCTAAGAAAAAGAAAGGTATTAAAGGTTTGTTGAGGGTCTGTTGGGGACCCTGTGGAATCAGCTACAACATCATACAAAAATGAATTTATATCATATTTAAGTAAATGTATATTAGATCATTTCAACATCAGTTTGTCTCTTTCAATTTGCGAGGTGCTCCATCTCCACCTCCAGCACCAAGTCCTAAACCTCCTGAAGTCAAACCCACAAACGATACAATTGCAGAATACATTGCAGCTCTGAGTTACGAGGGTATGAACTGTCACAGTTTTATATTGTTCAAATATAAAAGGAGATTCCTGGGTTAATTTTAGATTTGATGTTATTTATGTGCATGGGTTCTCCAGAGGAAGCTGCAAAGGTGCGGTTTGCCCAAGTGAAGGGTCATGGATTGAACTTGGTCAATTTTATTCAACAGAATGCAGAAGAGGTTTTCTGCTGTATGGAAACGTGGCTAAAGGAGCATTTTCAAAATGAAATGAAAAGGTCACTTTTTTATTATAACATTACGATGACTATTGTTGTTGTTTAAACATAACAACTCGCTGACATTTGTTTAAATGTGCTACAGCATTGAGCAGCTCGCAGAAGTGGTGCGTCACCACATAGAGTCTGGAGCTAAACTCCTGAATGAGCTGGTTTTGGTGAGTGAAATCTAGATTCCAGGTTTATGTAGATTTTAGCCATGACATAAAATTATATTTAAAAATGTTTTTCTTCAACAGGATCATACTAATTTCTGTCTAAATGGAGACTACCACATAGTAGCTTTGCCGCCTCTTCCTTCTCGTCCACCATCTTTTGAAAAACCTTCACAGAGCACCCTGTCTATTATTCAGCTAGAATCTCTCTGTCAGCAGTTCAGACTTGTAGCTCCTAATGGTAGGTACGGACAGTAGGTTACTGATAATGAAATTAAAATACTAAACTTGTCCGATACCCGGACAAGTTCTGAAAATCACAAACAGTTTATTAATTACTCAATCAAGTCAATAGCAAAATGATTGTAGTTATAAAGGTGATACGTGGGTTTGTATGAGCTGGTAGGTGGGATAATCCCTTATACAGACATGATCTCGATAGGAGATTCAGGACAGACTGGTCTTCTTGACATATGGAGTCTTATGGAGTAAAGGCAATAAATATAAAAACTGTTCAAACACTGACCCTAATTCTGTATTCTATTCTATTCTATGTGTTATAATGCATCCTTCTTTATTGTTGGCATTTAGGACTCTTGCCTTCTTTGGAGTTTTTGACTTTTCTCAAAGATGTAACGTCTGCACACAAGGGTAGAAACACTCTGCCTGAAACCTGGGTCATGATGACAGAAAGACAGGTAAAGTCAAAAATATTTAGACATAAAGTGCAATATAGTACTGTATACAGCAATGTCATAATTATAAATGTCATACAAAACAATGAACACATCAGTATGCAAAATGTAAATACACAATAACTATATAACTTGGAAATAAGAAATAGAAAACTAAATATTATGATTTGAGCTGCATGTTACTCACTGCACAAACAGATAGTAACGCATCGTTTCTTTTGCACAGTTGATGGAGATAGTGGCTTCTCTTAAAGATAAACATGACCTTGTGGACTGGCGGAGGTTCATGCTCGGCTGTGCCCTGCCGTGGCCGTCGCCATCGGTAACACAACTGTTGGACGCCTTGAGAGAATTAAAGGCCACAGATACTGAAACCAAAGGGCATATCAGCGAGCAGCAGTTTCTACAGGTTGGTATTTTGTAATTAAGTCGTACAAGAAACCACAAGGTACCACACAAACCTTTTCTAATATATGAAATTCTGCTGAAAATATGTCAAATATTTTATATGGAATAAAATTTGACTCTTTCTTTTAATTCGGTGTGAAATAAAAGCGATGCATCCATTATCCATTTTGTTTTTCTCATTATCAGACCGATATGTGGTTTCCTAAAGAGACTGTCCAGGAGACCCCAGGCGACCCCTCTAAGCCACTACCTTATAACCGCTCCTCTAACCTATTCAAGGTATGTGTTTGGTAACTGCAATTTCACAAATTTTCTGACATATGAAAGTATATTTTGCATCAAGATGTGACTATGAGAGTAACATTAGCCAGGGGTGTAGCACCAAATTATGAGCACAAAGTAAAAATCATCTTATGAAGAAAATGCATATTACAAAGTTTGTGAGGGGCCCCTCCCTGCACTGAGCTCTGGGCAAACAATACGCTTTACCGCCCCAGTCTGACACCCCTGATTAGCTCTAATGCAGGTTATTATGGGGAAGACAGTATACAGTTTCACGCATTCAAATGTATTTTTTTGTTTAATAGTGTTATATAAAGGTTGCATACAAACATGAGAGTTTATTTACCATGAATTCAGAACCAGACATAAGTGAACAGTTAACACCATACAAGAGCATTAGATATTCAAATTTGATGCTTCCAGACAAAGTTTTAATTCCATGGGTACTGAGAAGTTAGGAAAATACATTGTAGTTCAAATATGTTAAACTGATCAGTGTTTAAATAAATAAATAGACCCCACCATAGTCTAATCTTTGCCTCCATAGCCTAAAAACAAGCTGCTGTATGCTTGTAGTAATGTCATAAACATCCAGAAGTAAAGTATATTTAACCTGTAATTAGTGCTTTTTATACTCCACATAATGATTCAACACTGCTGACAAACACATGTATAAATAAACGATCAATTAGATCAACATTACATTATTACATTACATTACATTTATTACTGTAGAATGAGTTTACTTTGCCTTTTACAGTTCTTCTTCCGGCTGTTTGCTGACCACTCCTCCAGCCCACCGCCTCTCGACTACTCTTCAATGCTCCTGTACTTTTCTGCTGATCCAAACCCCAAACAGGGCTTTGTCAGAGCGCTCAGTGTGGTAGTAGGAGAGCATCTCAAACAGCCATCATCAACACAACTTGTCAAGGTACAAGAATATATGTAACTGTAACTATAGCAATTGCTCAAATTAATTACAAATATGGTGTAATGGAAAAATAGCAACAACAACTATTTAATTTAAATTCTAGAGAGATATGCGCTCGTTCTGCTCTTAAAAAACTTGAGCCACAAAACATTTAAATTAACGTAAGGCAAGTTTATTTGTAGGGTGTGGTGTAATTCATTTATTTATACTTTGCAATGCTGTGGGGTGTACTGCATGTATTTTTATGATGGAATGTTCAGGAGTTACTATGGTGACACAATGCACACATTAGCAAACACTGCCAAAAAGGTTTTGATTGTCTGAACACTCAAGAGAAAATACAAAATGGATTTAAACAGTACATTTGCAGGAGCCTGTGATCAATATAAGCGTTTATGGTTCTGTTTAGGAGTTTGATTTTCGACAGAAAGGTGACAGTGACTAACTGATTGCATTGGTTAATGCTAGCTAACTTGTGACTGTAATGTTATTTGAGACAGACTTGTTTAACAGCACAAATCATCTTACCTAGTTCCAGCTAAATCAGCTCTTTATGGTCAGATTGTGTTAAAACAAAGCTCAGATTAACGGCCCATATTGCACTATATTCTGATTTATGTTATAATGCTGTTTCCTCATCAAAAACATACCTAGAGTTGTGTTTTGTTTCATTCACACATGTTTAACACACAAATCCTGCATATTTAGGCTGAGTTCTTCTCTTAAACAGAACACTCTGTTCCACCTTGTGATGTGGTAATAGGAAGTGGTCCACTGTGTTTTTAAACTCCATACACCTTCACTAGAATCATTTGGATGATTTCAGCTCTGGAATTGCCAATCTCTACTGAACTAAAGGTAGAAGGTAGCTGTTAACTTGAAAACTACCACTACATGACATCACAAGGACATCACAGAGCATTTTGAGCTTTGGAGATTTAGACAGACTAATAATAAAGGTTTACTCAAATATGTGTGAATGAAACAAAACACAGCTCCAAGTATGTTTTTGATGAGGTAATGACATTATAACATGGCTTAAAGCTCACAAGAGTCAATTTTGTGCTATATAGGACCTTTAAAGTCTAATAAAGTGTCAGACTGAGCAGTACATACAGTTAGCATCACAACCCCAGGGAATGTTGATGACATCAGCTGCAAAGTATCAATAGTAGCACTTCTGATTAGCCTTTGACTTTACATAATTATAATATAATAATACACTAATTGTTCAGTTTTGATCCCAGTTGAGTTTATTTTTATTCACCGAACAGCCCTGTATATACTTCTATAAGAGTGTGAAAGTGTGTATGATAATCTGTGTGTGATTTTCCTCTGTTTCAGTCTATGCCCAGTTTAGATGACGTTCCAGAGTTTAGCCCCACAGATCTGGATGCAGATTACAGCCTCTCTGAAAGGCCTTCGTCAAACACACTATTGGGAAACCAGAAAGTGTCTGTACAAGCTCTTCTCACAGTCATGGGCCACAGCACCATCATCACAGACAGCCAGGCTGAGTACACAAAGGTATAGCAACAATAATACTTCATATAATACTTCAGATACTACACAGTAACAGAGGTTTCATAGGTAGTCATCTGGACCAGGTTTTAAGATCAAGACTTTTAAATTGGAGTTGAAAGATCTTACACAAACTTCACTGATCCTCATGGGTAATTACTTGCACACAGCAGCTCACAGATTACAATATGAGAATAGTTCTTCCTAGCAAAACAATGTGTCAAGAAGGGGGATAGATATTAAGATTTGTATATGTAAATTAAAAAAACAGAAGTAAACAAAATAGGCTATAAACAAAAGGTGGAGTCAGGAAATACAAAGCAAAGATGAAAATTGTAGCTTTGGAATGCAGTAGTGAAACGTAACAAAGTAAAAATACTGTACAAATTGTAGGTATGTGTACTTTACTTAAGTACATTGTGGATACTGTTAAGTACAAGTAGATACTTTTCACTTTTACTTCACTACATTTGACCTGAGACCTGTACTTTCTACTGGACTGAAAAGAAAAAGTATTTTTTATTATTGTTTGAGACCTGCAAAAAAGGCCGAGGGTTTATTTTTAACATAGTTCATAGTTTAAGCAAACAAAAATATGCAAATAAAAACCCCTACAATAAAAAGATCAATTCGGTTGTTTCTATTGAACAAAATTCAGCACAAATCATTATCAAAATCACTACATTTGAAGCTTTATTAGATCTCAAAATCTGCGCAAAATACTTTTACTTTTTACTCTTTAAGCACATTTTTAAACAGGTACTTTAATACTTTTATTTAAGTAGATTTTTTCATGTGATACTTTTACTTTTACTTGAGTATTTTCTTGCTCCGGTATCTGTACTTTTACTTATGTAACAAAATTGAGTCACTGTTGAAATGACAGAAGATTTTTACAGGTTGTAGAGTTGTATGGTGTGTGATATGAATGTAGTCCTATGCCCTTCACTGCCTGACCACTTTTGAAATCTCTGTTACTGTGCCCGCTCCTGGGTAAATGAAAGATTACATCAACAAAAAACATATTTATTTATTTGCAGTTGGTCAGTGTGTATGAGGAACTGGGCTATGGTCCGGAGGAGTCGATCCATTTCTCTGTCCTCTCCACACATTCAGTCATACAACACCTAATGGAGACATCCACACAGCACCAGCTCGTGGTGAGTTTTTACATGTTCATAGTTTTGTCAGTCTCCATGTTTATAATGTTTAACCATACACTGTATATATAAATGGACGTAGCTAACCTGCTCGCCACCGCGTTCCAAATAGGAAGTGATCATGGGCGCACTTCCAGCTCCATCGACCCTGGCTCCAATTCACATTGAAAAACTGTCACCCCTCTCTCTGTAACTGCCGCAGTGAGCCTCTTCAAATGTTCGTATTAACCCGCTCAACGTGATCCTGTTTTTTTATTTATACGCTATTGTGTCTGCAAATCAAAATATGAACATTAATAACAGACGAATCGGGCACCTTCTTTCCCCAAGGTCACTCCCGCTAGCGTTAGCAACAGGTTTGATAGACAGCGTTGCTAAGCGCCCGCTCCCTGCTAAACCAGTGGTGCTGGTGGGACAGATTGTTACCTTCATCAGCCTCACTCTGGATTGGCTCTTTGGTCGCTATGATATTCACGGTCGGAATTCCAAATATGAAACTCAGCTCAGCTCCAGCTCCAGCTTCATTTGACTGGAGCCGAACGCTATGGGTGACGTCACACTCACTTAGTCCACTTCTTTATACAGTCTATGCGTTTAACATGTATCCTCATTTTTATCTATTTATTTTAACCTGTGTCCTCATTGTTCTCCCCTGTCCTTTCTCTTTCACTCTGTTTTTGTTCAACTCTCAGAACATTTATCAGCTGCTAAACAATGGCGGAGGTTGCTAGATATCAAAATAAATAAACCCATGTATTTTAAACACAATATAACACGTCTTCCTGGATTACAGATACAAATAAACAGTTCAACTTCACTGCGCTTATCTCCCCGATTGAATTAATTAATAAGAAGTGCTGCCAACAAGTTTACAGTGTGGATTCTTTGATAAAATGATGTAATGAAACCTCTCTACAATTAAAATGACCACAGTAACAACTTGTGCTATAGATTTGAGTCGCTGGTTTTGGCAGATACACTCCAGCAGTTTTTCTGACTGACTTGCTTTTTCTAATGACCTCTCTGACATCGAGGCTCTGGTCACCGCCACAAAGAGGGCATTGTCCAGGATAACCTACATGTCAAGCCTGACTTCCCCGCAACGGCCAGCCAGAGAACTTCTAACCCCATCGGAGCCTTTGAGATGTCTGCCAAACACGCCACTCTGACTCTGATAAGGAAAAAATAATTAACGAACATAAACACCTGCTTATAACCGAAGATATCATTTTTTTAACTGAAAATCGGCGGGTTTTAGATGACGAAAAAGTTGGATCGTTGCCATAGGGTTTAGCAAATTAAAATGTATCTTTTGAATGTTATTGGTGAAGAGTTCCAATAACAGGAAGCTGAAACTCATGAATAAAAAGTTTAGTGCTAGTTGAGATATTTTTAAGTTTTATTTTATGGTGTAAGGTGAAATCATTTTAATAGGTGATAAATTATATGTGTGTTTTTTATTACTGCTGCCCACACAAACCGTTTTCCTTCCTATTTACCTTAACCCGTTGCCTAACCTAAATTATAACCCTTTTCTTAAAGAACTGGCCCATCACAGCAGACCATCCTTTCAGAGCTTCACACATTGCAATATTATGAATAAGATTTGAAAAAAAAATTTAATTATAATCTCTAGGAATTTAAATTTAAACCAACAAATGTATAAAGTGAAGATAATTGCGAGCTTCAGATAATTAGATTAAAAAAAAATTAATCAAAATATAATCAGATAGGAACAAAACATATGATGATTTTTGTTCATTAATTTGTTATGGATTTCTGTTGTTCTTTGAGGCCCCCGCAGCCCCCTCCCTGTACACCCCAACTCTCTGTTTCCCTCCCTCTCAGTCCAGTGCTTCTGTCTGGCATCACAGAGTCAACGCATGAGCCCAGAAATAAGGAACACAAGCCATCTTTGGATTTATGCTTTTGGTGAATTTCAATTTTTGTATTTACTGTTTCTGGGTTGTTTAGATTAATAGAAATATCTTAACAACAGTGCACCAACTTGGTATTATAATATCAACTGACATTTTGGGATTTTCTGACAGATTTTGAAATATTACTTAGACAACTAGACAAGTTTTACGTGTTCAGGAAATACTTTTTGTTCTGTATAATGGGGATTGTATTTTGGACAATTGTGCTGGCTCTTCAGGGAATGCAGTGTGCTAAGATCTTAACTGTCTGTCTAATTGGTGAGTAAAGTTCATATGTTTTATATTATATCCACATTATGTGACAGATAAAGCCCAATCGGTTCTGTTTTTCTCCTCACAATAGGAGGAAGTCACTATTTATTGTTAGACGAGATCTCGCATAATCTTCAACAAAATGGCCACAGTGTGAGAATGCTCCTACAGCTGGGTACTCCTCTTCTCACAGGTAAGTCTAAGCTCATAGTCTCACTACATATTTCATTTTGATTGTATTAGCTACCGACTAAGCAGTGGTGGATGAAGTACTCAGTTTTGTTACTTAAGTAAAAGTACCGATGCAGAGGTAAAAAGTTACTCAAGTTAAAGTATTACATGAAAAAATCTACTTAAGTACCCGTTTAAAAATGTGCTTTAAGAGTAAAAAGTAAAAGTATTTCACACAGACTTTGATAAAGTGTTGTTAATTTGTTAATGTGTTAAATTTTGTGATATTGATTAAAAATTATACATGCTTAATAATTTTTCTCATGAATTTTGTGTATTTATTTTTGTTTGTTCAAAGCCGAAGCTTGAACCTTTAGTCAGGATGTTACAACGAACATGGTAAAAATAACCCCTCAAATCATATGAAAAGTACTTTTTACTTTTTAGTCCAGTTAAAAATTGTAGAGGAGTAGAAAGTACAGATACCTGCTCTCAAACGTAGTGAAGTAAAAGTAAAAAGTACCCACTAAAGTACAGACACCTAAAAATTTTACTTAAGTACAGTACTGGCTCTCAAACGTATGAAGTAAAAGTAAAAAGTACCCACTAAAGTACAGACACCTAAAAATTTTACTTAAGTACAGTACTTTACTACTTTTACTTTGTTACCTTTCACCACTGCGACTAAGTAAGGACACATGTTTTGCAGGCTTTTCCTACACAGGTCGTCTGCACAGTTATGAGACAAGCACTTGGTCTTTGGGAGAAAAGTATATACAAGAATACAATGGCCAGTTCCAGGAGCAGCAGACGCAGTTCTTATTGGGAAGGTATGAGAACTTACTCGACTTTGCAAGCTTGATATGAACTGTTTTTATCACTGGTCATTGGGAATTGTCTTTTCAAAAGCTAAAGCTACAGTTCGAGTTTTAGCTCAGCAGAATAGTTGTACTTGTTTTAGTGCCTAATTTGTAGTACGCGTCTGGCTGAATTGCGATCCAGTCATTTTAAATTGTCAATAATCAGCTTGGGGCTTTTTAATCCAGAGGTGTATAGCCAGTTCCGTTTGTAAAAGTCTTTTAGAGCAGAGTTCACCCTTTGGAGGAATAAACTGGACATTTTTGGGTTAAATGGCAACGATTAAAAGTCTGCCTTGTTTATGTTCATGCAGTTAATGTTGAAAGCTTTTTAATGAGAAAAAGTAATTGAAAATGTATCAAAGGAAATCGTGTTCAAACATATTCTATACCCAGACAGGTTCAAAATGTAACTAAACATATGGCTTACATTACTTTAGAATAAGTCGGGGTTATGAGGAATATAATCACACAGTTAAAGTTTCCATAGTTGGACTAAATGAAAATGAACCAGCATTTGGCTAGTTGACTATTTTTAAAGTCAGCCCAGTGCATATAGAAAAATACTGCCCGGTAAATGGTCACATTTTTATATAGCACTTTTCCACCTTCAAGTCACTCAAAGCGCTTTACATCAAGGAACCACTCACCCATTTGCACACACATTCATTCAAGAGTGTGCGTAGACACTGGGGGCGAGGTGGGTTAAGTGTCTTGCCCAAGGACACAACGACAGCATTCACCTGTGGGAGCTGAAATCGCACCGCCAACCTGTGGGTCTATGCATCTGACCGCTCTACCAATAATGTTTACGTCAAGAGCAGGATTTTGAGCCGGCAACCTTTGGAACACTGGACAGCATCAACAACGAACAATTATGTTTCTTTCCATTCTCAGGGACAACTTCAATGGTTTTTTGAAGTTCATGGGGCATTTATCTTATCAGTGTGGCAGACTTCTTGAAGATGAAAAGATGATGTCATTTCTGCAGAGCGAACATTATGACATCGCTGTTCTCGACGCGTTAAATCCCTGTTCGTTCATTCTGGCACGTAAACTTGGTATGTCATACTTTAAAGCAGCACTACGTAACTTTTCTGGTGTAGGGTCCCGCCACATTTCTTGTCACCACGGAGACATTACTGCTTTACCTGGAATTTTCCACATATGTATCTCCACCAGTCTCACAGTAAGAATTTGTGTTATTCAAGGTGTTTTAGAGCAATAAAAACACCTGCAATCAAATAAATACGAGATAGTTAAGCTTGATACCATACTGTGGAACATTCCAGGCAAAGCAATAATATCTCCATGGAGAAAAGCAAATGGCTGACCCTCCGCCAGAAAAGTTGCATAGAACATCTTTAAAAATGCACATATATATATCTATTTTTTATGTGACATGTTTACTGCAGGTATTCGGTACATTGCGTTCTATCCTGGGGCTTTAAATGGCCCACTGTCCATTGGCCTCCCCAGTCCGATCTCTTATGTACCAGTCTTCAACTCTGAGCTGACGGACCACATGAACCTATGGGGTCGACTGAAGAATCTGTTTTATTCTCTCCTTACACCAGTAGGTAAGAGATGACATCTGAATGTTTACATGTTTAAAAACAACACTATGTAACTTTTCTGATGCCGATGCTATGCACTTTGCCTGGAATGTTCCACAGTATGGCATTAAACTTAACCAGGTCCTTGGCGACAAGCAGGTGACGCATCTGCCTGGCCAAATTTTAAGTCAGATCTGTGGAGATGCGATGCTGCTCAATATAAGAACGCATATTTTTCTTTAAGTTATTGAGCAATAAAACCGGCTGTAATTTAATAAATGCAATATTAATGTTCTCCTGTGGAATATTCAGGGCAAAGCAATAACATCTCCATGAGACAAGTAGGTGGCAGACCCCCTGCCGGAAAAGTTATATTGTACACCTTTAAAGTAAAAACTACACTCTGATTCTGTGTCTTAGTATTTTTTTTAATTTTTTTATCACAGCTCAGGCTCTTGTTTGGTCCAGGTTCAGTGAAGTTGCTGAACAGCACCTTGAACAGCCCCCTAGTGGATTGGATGAGTTACACCAAGGAGCAGAACTATGGGCGTTTAACACTGACTTCTCCCTAGAGTTTCCTCAGCCTCTAATGCCCTTCACTGTCCTGGTGGGAGGAGTGCTCAATAAACCCGCTAAGCCACTACAACAGGTACCATGTTCTTATTTCAACAGGATGTGCTCAGTTTCTAGAATTAGTTGATGTTATAGTTTCTAGTTTATACTAGTTTATAGTATGGGAGACTTACTGTTTTTGAAATATCCAAGCTTATTAATGTTGTTTACTCATCACAAACATACCCGGAGTTGTGTTTTGTTTCATTCACACATGTTTAACACACAAACCCTGCATATTTAGGCTGAGTTCTTCTCTCAAACTCAAAACACTCTGTTGCACCTTGTGATGTCATGTGGTAATACAGGAAGTGCTCCACTGTGTATTTAAACTCCATACTCCTTCACTAGAATCATTTGGATGATTTCAGCCCTGGAATTGCCGATCTCTACTGAACTAAAAGTAAAAGGTAGCTGCTAACTTGAAAACTACTGCTTGATGAGATCACAAGGTGGAACAGAGCATTTTGAGCTTTGGAGATGGAGACAGACTAATAATGAAGCACATGCATTATTAGGCTGTCAACATTATAACATGGTTTAAAGTTCACAAGTAATTGCGTAATATAGGACCTTTAAGTCCTTTCATCTGACAGCAATCGCAACTTTTGTTCTATTTTGCTGACAGAGAAGATGTTGATCTCTGTGCCAGTTTTTGTTTCATGTGGTTAGGCCCAGTAATTACAAATATATTGACCATAAACCAGGTCAACAAATCTGCTTAAACAGCAAACTCAGCCATAGTATTCGGGCTTGTCCTCCTGCTCAGTTTTAAAATATAGGATACTAGAATGGACCAAACCTATTCTGGATTTCACATTATTAAAATCTTACAAATTATCATCAACCAGGACCTTGATTCATGGATTACAAACCTTAAAGAGCCGTGTTTTGTTGTGGTGACACTGGGGTCAATGGTGTCTTCTGTCTCTGTGGACTCACTGATCACAGAGCTGGTGGCCGGCTTCTCCAGCATTCCTCAAGGCGTTATCTGGAGGTACGATTACATTTTAAACACTGGCATAATAGCAGTGATGTAAATATAATACAAGATACGCTGAACTTTGAAAATGAATATGTGAACTCTTCAACTCCTTGTAGGTATGACACCAAGCTATGGCCATCTCACATAGATATACCTCCCAATGTCAAGATTGTGGATTGGCTTCCTTTGAATGACTTACTAGGTACGTGTCAAATTATCCATGGGTTTAACTCATAGACTGTATAAAGAAGTGGACTAAGTGAGTGCTACGTCACCTTTAGTGTTCGGCTCCAGTCAAATGAAGCTCGGGGCCAATTTGGAGCTGAGTTCCATATTTGGAATTCCGACCGAGAGTATCATAGCAACCCATGAGCCAAGCTGGAACAATGCTGTTGAAGGCAACGCCCCTCCCCACCCACACCGCTGGTTTAGCAGGGGGCGGGCGCTTAGCAACGCTGTCAATCAAACCTGTTACGATAGTGGGAGCAACCTCAGGAAAAGAAGGCGCCTGATTTTTCTGTTATTAAAGCTCATATCTTGATTTATGGACATGAAATAAAAATACCGGGATCATGTAGAGCGGGTTAATACGAACATTTTAAGGCCAAAATGACGAGGCTCACTGCAGCAGTTACAGAGAGAGGGGCCACAGTTTTCTAACATAAAGTGAATTGGAGCCAGAGTTGATGGAGCCGGAAGTGCACCCATGGTCACTTCCCATTTGGAACGCAGCGGCTAGCAGGTTAGCTATGTCCAGTTATACATATAGTCTGTGGTTTAACTGTAATAAAATCTAGAACCATTGCCATAGCAATTCAAAACGAAATATTATATCTTTTGAATGGGCAAAAGTCCTCAAAATGTCACCTATGTATGGGTTTCAGCTTCCTGTCATAGGCAACATTTTGAGGACTTTTCACTCTTTCAAAAGATAAGATATTTTGTTTTAAGTTGCTATTGTTCCTATTTTTTTCAACCCATGGATAAACAGGGAGTTGAATTACCATGAGTACGAGATTGTCATGCTATCCCACTTCAGTTACACTCAATGGCTGGACTTCATAGTAATCTTGTATTTGTTTTTAAGGCCATCCCAAAGTCTGTCTCTTCATCACTCACGGGGGGCAGAACAGTTTGCTCCAGGCAGTGTACCACGCGATCCCCGTCCTGGGAATTCCTCTGTTTGGAGATCAGTTTGATAACGTGGTGAAGGCAGAGGCGAAGGGGCTGGGACTCATCATTAAACCTACACAGATCACACGAGATCGTCTCAGCTCTACAGTTCAAACTCTCATGCAAGACGACAGGTGTGTGGATATGCTTTATACAGCACTGTAGATACAAAACTTGATATGAAAGTGAAGACGCTTTTTAGGTGTACATAGATACATACATAAGTCATTATTTAAAATTTTTTAAATTGTAAACTGAAATACTGGTACTAAATACGAAATACTAAAACGGCTTAATAGAAATAGACCCACTGACTTCCTGTTCAAAACTGTAGAGCTGATAGACCAGTGCTCTTCATTTTATCATAGCAAACAGCAGATTTTAAGGTACATGTTTTTATTGTTGAAAAATAGACACGTGGCATTTTTAATAAACGCAAGTAAGCACGGAGACGTGGGCGGAGATAGGGGATAGGTGAAGTTTTCTAAGCACGCAAGCCTTGAGTACAGGGTTACTCAAACATGCATGAATTAATCAAAATACAACTTTGAGTAAGCTAATGGTAAGAGAACGCCCTTATGACATGGTTAAAAGCTCATTAAAGTTTACACAATATGTCCTCTTTAATCTCCTGCAGATTCAAGTCGTCTGCCTTGTCTCTGAGCGTGCTCCATAAGTCCCACCCCGTTCCCCCGGCTCAGAGGTTTGTGCTGTGGGTGGATCACGTCCTGCAGAGTAGGGGCGGACTGCATTTAAAACCTGCGGCTCTGGTTCAGCCCTGGTACCAGAGGAACCTATTGGACATCTTGGTACTTTTGACAGTAGTACTTTTAGTTTTTCTAACTCTCTGCTGGAGTTTATTTAG
>KN486589.1:34690-61511 GCA_000787095.1 Periophthalmodon schlosseri
AAGCCAATAGATATGATATGTTCAGTTCTGTTCTAGCTTAACAGATTACCGTAAGATTTTAATTTTAAATTCTATAAATATAACCCGTGTCCCCAGATACGAGGTAGACATGTTCTAAATAAAATATAGCTCTTACTGATAACATGTGTAATGTTCATTTACTCTTAATTACAAAAACTTTGGACAAGTTGTTTATGTTACAATGTGGTGTTTTGGTTCTCAAGACAATTATCCAATCAGAAAGCAGAATGACCTCACGTAAGTCTCTCATTTGGGTTGCCAGTTCTAATGCTAAAATCCAGTTGCTTTGAATGGTCACTACCTAAACCCCAGTGCCTGGAGCCAATCATTAGTCAGTGCTAGTGCAGCCTTTGCAGCTCAGTGAGTGAATTCTGGAGGTTCTTTCACATGAGGTATGACCTGTCCATATACTGAGAATGAGAAAAACATGTGCTCTCTATCTGCAGGTTTAGTTGTGATAGTAGTACCTTTTTTCTAAACTGTAAGCATACATAGAGTTCCTTTAAACCCCAACGGCATCTTTCTGAGCTGTTCTGATAAGAATTGTTATGAAGCCCCGTTGAACTCTGGGTTGTTGCACTGTAGCGCCACAATGTCTGACACCTCCGTGCCACTTTGACCTGTTTGTGTGACCGAATGGCTTCACATGCGCTCTGCTTCTTCAACCATCAATATGATTTTGTACTAACCCGAAATGTACATAAGCGCCTTGACAAAATGTATCCTTATTTTAGACAATACAAAACAACCAGATCCACATTTAGACTTCAGCACCTGCAATCTAGCGCCCGCCCCCCTCAGTGGTCTCCATGGAGCCCTCTCTCTCCCTGAACAAGACACAAAGGCGCATGGCAGTGTTCACGGTCAGTGCCCCGGCGATGACAGCGGATCGGGGTCGAACTGCCCCCTCCCGCTCCTTACATCTGTGTTGGGGGCTAGCTGGGAGGAAAATATAGATTAGCAAGGAAATAATGACCAATTAGCAAGGCTTGTTCTTTGCCCATTCAGCCGTCCTCCACTCCCCTCAATGTTTAATCTGTCTGTTTGTCTGGCAGTTGCAGGTGCCAGTAAGTCTTCCTCCAACTCGCACGCAACCCAGAGTGGTCAGGACAAAGCAAAACAAAGGAAAAGAACTGAAGTAAGGGCAGTCATCCAGTTAGCTAGTCTGAGAAAAGAAATATTACTTTAATCAGTGTAACTTTAAAGGGCCTATATTATGCACATTTTTGATCTATGTTATAATGTTGTTTCCTCATCACAAACATACCTGAAGTTGTCTTTTGCTTCATTCACACATGTTTAACATGCAAATCCTGCATATTTAGGCTGTGTTTTTCTCTCAAATTCTCTCAAACTGAAAACACTCAGTTCCACCTTGTGATGTCATCATGTGGTAATACAGGAAGTGCTCCACTGTGTTTTTAAACTCTATACACCTTCATTAGAATCATTTGGATGATTTCAGTCCTGGAATTGCCAATCTCTACTGAACTAAAGACAAGAGTTAGATGTTAACTTGAAAACTACCACTATATGACATCACAAGGTGAAACAGAGCATTTTGATTTTTGAAGATGTAGACAGACTAAGAATAAAGGATTAGTCAAACATGTGTGAATGAAACAAAACACAACTCTAGGTATGTTTTTGAGGAGGTTATAACATTCTAACACGGCTTAAAGCTCATAAGAGTCAATTTTGTGTAATATAGCACCTTTAAAGGCCCTATATTACGCAAATTGAACTGTGTTATAATAGTAAAAGCCAAAGTTAAATCTGTCAACTGGACCAAAAGTTGTGGGAGTGAAGACATCTCGCTGCTCATCCAAGCTGCTTCTTCAGTTCTGGTCAGATTAGTCCCAGCAATCTTTTACTATGGATCAGACCTGGACAACTGAGGCATTACACAGACACTGTGTTCTAATGTTTCCTCATCACAAACATGCCTGGAGTTGTGTTTTGTTTCATTCACAAATGTTTAACACACAAATATTACATATTTAGGCTGTGAAAACACTTCCAACTTGTAATACAGGAAGCACACTGTGTTTTTAAACTCTATACACATTCGCCAGACTTGTGAATAATTTGCAGCCCTGGATATGCCTAATTTTGAAGCTACGACTATTGTCTTCGCCTCATTGAAACGTCTTCTCTGGGCACCAGGAGAATTGTAGACTTTCTGTGGCAATCTCAGCTAAACAATTATTTGAAATATTTTTTAGAAAGGGCAGCAATTTATGGATATTCTAGTATATTGCAGGATATAGCCGTTCAATTTAGGCAAAAAATTGCTGTTAACTTTAAAACTACCACTGTATGACATCACAAGGTGGAACGGAGCATTTTGAGCTTTGGAGATATAGACAACCTAATAATACAGAATTACTCAAACATGTGTGAATCAAACAAAACACAACTTCAGGTATGTTTTTGATGAGGCAACATTATAACATGGCTAAAAGCTCACAAGAGTCAATTTTGCCTTATATAGGACCTTTAAACATAAACAGTTTAGCACATATGTATCTAAATACATTAAAACATAATGAAATCACAGTAATAATCTTGATTTGAGTAGGTTTCTTGATTTGAATTCACCGAATAAGTTAGCAGTACTTTGGCCTTATAACTTTGAACGTAGGTCTAGAGTGAGTCTACTGATGATGCACTTTACATTTAGGTTGTGGTCTTATGCATAATACCCGTTATTTTAATAGATCCATGATAATACCACATGTCCAGTGATATTCACCCTGTGGTCTCTAGAGGGCGCAGTTTTTTGATTTTATGACTGAGTTGGACTAGATTTTCCCATAGACCAGGGGGAGACTGATCAACGTGCACACAGTATTAAGAGGAGCGTAAACTGTTTGCTACTCAAACCTTTCCTGGTTCATGTAGGCTCGCTATAGAGCCTTTAGATGTATTTGTATTTTAGGTGATATTAAAATGTTGCATTGTTGTGGTGCCTATTATAAAAACTAACGAGAAAATGTTTCTGCGCAAAAACGCTAGAGTAAATCTCTGTCCTCCTGAGGATCTCTGGTCCTCCTTTTATTGGTGGAGAAAGACGTGTGGGCGTGTCCAGGCGTCAATGTTTATGTAGCCCGCTGCCCGTGCGATCGCACCAAGGACTCTGCAATGTGATTTCTAGATAGATTTGCGCTCGTTTGATTCCAGCTGTTATTTTGTAGCGGATGTGCACCAGTTGTGGATATGGGGACACATTAGCAGGTAAAACACGGACGAAAACGAGGAAAAGGCCGAAATGGCAGGCGCCTTTGGCTTCAAAGGCTGCCAGAAAATTCGAGGTCCGCAGATCCGAAATCTGCTGGAGGCGAAGGACTTCTTCCTGTTCGACTGTGACGGGGTGATATGGCACGGGGAGAAGGCGATCACCGGCGCGGCCAAGGTGGTCAATTCTCTCATACGAAACGGGAAAAATGTGGTATTCGTCACCAACAACTGCACCAGGCCCCGGGAGAATTACATGCACAAGTTCTCCCGGCTGGGCTTCCACGAGGTGATGCTGGAGCAGATCTTCAGCTCGTCCTACTGCTCCGCGCTGTACCTGAGAGACGTGGTGAAGGTCCGGGGACAGGTGTTTGTGATCGGCTGTGAGGGGCTGCGGAGGGAGCTGCAGGAGGAGGGCATCCCCTGTGTGGAGGAGGCGGACGAGCCGGAGGCCACCATCTACAACTGCGCTCTGGCCCCGGACGTGAAGGCGGTGCTGGTGGGACATGACGATAAACTGACTTTTCTCAAACTGGCTAAAGCCTCGTGCTACCTGAGGGACCCCGAGTGCCTGTTCCTGGCCACTGACAACGACCCGTGGCATCCTCTCAGCGGCGGAAGGATACTGCCAGGTATTTATTATCCTACGCTGTTATTCGCCTACACGTGAAACACACAGGGATATAGCCGAAGTCAGTGTCATATAGGCTCCTGTTGTCACTACTGCTTTAAGTATCAGTGTGACATTAAATTAGTAAACCTCACTAAGCTAATAGGCCCTAACACTGTTTAGTAACACGCAGGCACCGATTTCTCAGTGGTTTTATCATGATCCCACCTTATTGTGCAAGATATAATTGTTCTGCAGACAGAATAACGCATTACGTGTTTGTAGTACCTGTACAAGCCTTGATACCTTATGTGGCTGTCCGCGAAGGTCGTTAAAACTGCAGAACGCACAGCTACAAGTTGTTTAATGCGCTTACATCACGGCTACAAACTGAAATGGCTCACCTGTGAATCTGAAAAGGCTTTTAAATGTCTGTAAATGTCTCAAATATTAGTTATTTATGTCTTTTCCGTGAAGAGCCCCTGCAGTCAAAACAGTTGTGTTTACCCGTTGCTATGGTGAGGGCCGCAGAGCAGCGGTAGAATGTGATCTAACTGTTGCGGACAACTTACCTGCGTTATGCAGCACTGACGCATGTGCAGTTAGACATCGGACTTCTCACTGACTGTGGTGTAAATGCATTTATTATTACTATAATCTGTATACACCATCACTTTATGGAGACTTGCCTCCCTTATGGGAACAAAAATCAGGTCCTCATGAAGTATGATTTTTAGATCAACAACAGAATTATAATATAAGATATAAGTTAAATGGGTTAAGGTTTAGGATAAGGCAAGGCAAGTTTATTTGTATAGCACAATTCATACATGAAGTATTTCAAAGTGCTTTACAGAATAAGAAAGACATTAAGATCACAATACAACAAATCAAAACATAAATAATCACAAATACTCATCATAAAATGAACATTACAAGAGAAGAGTGCAGAATAAAAATCTTAAAGTCTTATGCACAGAACATATAAACAGAACCGTTTTGAGCCTGGATTTAAACATTGTCAAAGTAGAGGCTTAAGGTTAGGCAAGCAGTAACTATGGTTAAAGTTAGGATCAGACAGGAAATTAATGCAAGTCAATGCAATCTCCCCAAGAAGCATGAAATCCTAATGTGTGTGAGTGTGTGTGTTTCCATTCAACTTGTATGTCATTTTTCATAGGTTCTGGGTCCCTCACTGCTGCTATCGAGGTGGCTTCAGGCCGCAAAGCCACCGTCATCGGTAAACCCAGTCGCTTCATGTTTGAGTGCATCTCCAGCCAGTTCAGTGGAGTGGACCCGGCCCAGTGCCTGATGGTGGGGGACCGGCTTGAAACGGACATGCTCTTTGGGTCCAACTGCGGTCTGGACACCATGCTAACGCTAACCGGGGTCTCACAGATGGAGGACGCTCACGAGTACAGCAAAAGTGAGCTGTCCACAAACCACAGCCTGGTGCCGGACTATGTGGTAGACACTATTGCCGATTTCTTACCTGCATTTGAAGATGTAGAGGAGAAAGAGAAAGAGGAGGAGAAAGAGCAGGAGGAGAGCAACTGAGCAACTTCAGTGTAGGCCTGTCATGATAATTACATATTGTTCAGTACTTGATAGATTGAACTACAGCTGCACGATTTGGGAAAAATATCTCATTGTGATTTTTCAAACAAGCGTTGCAATTGTGTTTTAACAACAGGGTTCTGTTGAAAGTTCAAATTTTAAAAGCATCCAGAAGAATTGACAAAAAGACTGACAAATGAGCTGACAGAACATGTTTGTACAGATCTAAACTACAGGATTAGCTGTTTTTATGCAAAATAAGACCAGATATTTAGTTTGTTTTATTTTGTGGAGGAAATTATGGTACTTGGAAAAACTGCA
Source organism: Periophthalmodon schlosseri (assembly GCA_000787095.1). NCBI lineage: Eukaryota > Metazoa > Chordata > Actinopteri > Gobiiformes > Gobiidae > Periophthalmodon > Periophthalmodon schlosseri. The sequence goes on from KN486589.1 coordinate 40,437, forward strand.
CCCTGTGCGATTTGCCAATTGCGTCAATTCAAACAGCGGTTAATCTTGCAGCAGGTCAAAATAGGTACTTATTCTTTGCTCTAGTGCAGGGATCTCCAACCTGTAGCTCGGGAGCTACCAGTAGCTCTCCACCTCCTCACAGGCAGCTCGCCAAGGGATTTCTGAATTATACGTATTGTGCTGAAACTAAAATTTGATGAATTACCATTGTAAATGTATCATTTTGATGCCTGACTTTCTGGACTAATAAATGGATAATTGTTTATGCTTTATAGGCATCTACCTGCATCCCATCTAAGGCTTTCCGTGGCTCTTACATATTCCCAATTTCTAGCGACCTCTAAAATTAGTAGCTCTCTGACATTTCTGTTTTGTGAAGGTAGCTCACGGGAGGAAAAAGGTTGGAGACCCCTGCTCTAGTGAGAAGTTTTTTTTATTTATTTTTTTTTGCAATACGATGAGATTTGAGCTGTAGAAGGCTGAATGAATAACTTTATATCTGTAATGAGTTGAAGAAAGTTATTCTTTATACCTAAAGTGTCAGACTAAAGTGTTTCATTCTGCTTTTCATCACAGCTCATGCTTTTCACAATATTGTACATTCAGAATCATTTGTTGGGGGATAGTCCTGCTTAATGGTGTCAGTGGTATATATAGTTTCAATATTATCATTTATCGTCTATATATGAACTTCAGTGTCAGGAAGTGTCTGGGGTGAGGGAAGTCTGGGAGTCCCTGCTGCGGAAGATGGATGGATATTAAAGGGCCCATATTACGGTATTTTCTGATCTATGTTATACTGTTGTTTTCCTCAAAAACATGCCTGGAGTTGTGTTTTGTTTCATTCACATGTTTAACAAACTCAACATATTCTCTCAGAAACAGAACAGAAAACACTCTGTTCCACCTTGTGATGTCATGTCGTAATAGAGGAAGTGCTCCCATGTGTTTTCAAACTCCATACACCTTCACTAGAATCATGTCAATGATTTCAGCCCTTAAATTACAATCGCTACTGAACAAAAGGTAAAAGGTAGCTGTTAATTTGAAAACTACCACTTCATGACATCACAAGGTGGACCAGAGCATTTTGAGCTCTGGAGATGTAGACAGACTAATGATAAACAGTTACTTAAACATGTGTAAATGAAACAAAAACAACTTCAGGTATGTTTTTGACAAGGTAACAGCATTTTAACATGGATTAAACCTCACAAGAGACAATTTTATGTAATATAGGACCTTTAACTTCAGCAATATATCTTACTTCAAAATGTGTTATCATGACAGGACTACTCCCATGCACATACTGCTTCTAATTACTTTATGTGCTATGGTTAGCTTAAGCAGACACAGCCTACTGTAAATTATTCTCAAATAACAAGGCATCGTCTTTGCTGTGACCAAGACTGAAGTAGGTGAGGTTCTCCTTGATTATAGCCTAATGCATACCTCAATGTTTCTCTAGTGTTGTGCCCATCTGTGACCTGACAGTCCTTGCTGTGTTTATAGAAATATATTGCACTTTCTCGTTCATGCGGTTTGTAGATCGTGTTTGGAAAGGCTTTACAAGAACACTCAGAAGTATTTTTGTAAAGTCGGGAGTTGTTCTAATACAGTGGTTCTCAATATTTCCACAACCTAATGATAACAAGTATGACTAGATCTACAGTCTACAGTGGGACTATAACGGGCTGTTTCTAAATAGGACTGAACCGTGCGTAAAGTAGTTATAAACGACACAAAGACAGCCAGAATTGGGAATCAAGTTGCTTACAATTTATACATATACAACAAGATTTACAGAAGACTCACTGGCTCTGTTCACATCCACACTGAAATCTGATCCTTGTCTGATTTAAAATGACATGCACACCACGAAAAGTAGATAATTTTGCTGTTTATATTTCATTTTAATGACTGCAGAAATCTGTTAATAATCAGATTTTGACTGCATGTAACCCATAGACTGTATATATAAATGGACATAGCCAACCTGCTGCTGCCGTGTTCCAAAAAGGAAGTGATCATGGACGCACTACCGGCTCCACTGACTCTCTCTTCACTTTCTATTGAAAAACTGTCACCCCTCTCTCTGTAACTGCTGCTGTCAGGCTCGTCATTTTGGTCTTAAAATGTTCGTATTAACCCGCTCTACATGATCCTGGTGTTTTTATTTTGCCATTTTGTCCATAAGTCAAGATATGAACATTAATAACAGACCAATCAGGCGCCTTCTTTCCCTGAGGTCACTCCTGCTAGCGTTAACAACAGGTTTGATTGACAGCGTTGCTAAGCGGCTACTCCGTGCTAAACCAGTGGTGCAGACGGGAAGGGGCGTTCCCTTCAACAGCCTTGCTTCAGATTGGCTCTTTGGTTGCTATGATACTTGGGGTCGGAATTCCAAATATGGAACTTGGCTCCAAATTTGCCCCTATAACTGCTCTAGCCTCGATGAGCGATATAGTTCCACTCACTTAGTCCACTTCTTTATACAGTCTGTGATGTAACCACAGCCAGTGTACCGCCAAAAGAAGCTCGCAAACCACCATTTGAGAACCACTGTTATAATGGCATTGGTGCAATTTAGGTTAATCCAATTTTACAAGGAAATTTAAAAAAAATTAAGTCTAAAAATGACAATCTGCCAATAGAAAAAGTTTTGTTTTTTTCTGCACTTTCTATTATGTGCCAACAGTCACTGAAGAATGAACTGCACATGTATTATCTGGAAAATAAAACGATTATTTATCATGAGCATGACTGATAAAAATATGAAATGTAATCTGAACTTGCTGCCAAACTCTGCAATTTTACTGATGACACTGTGAATGCCCTTGTATGCGTTTTCTGTATTTAAAAAAATTAAATATTTACAACACACAAACTGCATGTAAGTCTTTATTTTAAATTCATTTGTTCACAATTGTCATATTTATTCATACAGCCTTTAGCATAATTTAAAAGTTCTATTAAGCCTGTATTACAATAATTCACCTCCTATTATTTACGAAACACTTAAATGTAAAATGTGCGTAGAGTAGCAAGATGATGGAAAATAGATTTGGCCTAAAATATGGTGGTTCTCAGTGAATGTAGTGTGTTTTAACCTGGTTTTTAAAAGGTCCTATATTACACAAAATTGACTCGTGAGCTTTAAGCCATGTTATAATGCTGTTACCTCATCAAAAACACACGTTTGAATAACCCTTTATTATAAGTCTGTTTACATCTCCTAAGATCAAAATGCTCTGTTCCACCTTGTGATGTCATATAGTGGTAGTTATCAAGTTAACAGCTACGTTTTACCTTTAGTTCAGTAGAGATTGGCAATTCCAGAGCTAAAATCATCCAAATGATTCTGTGAAGTTTAAAAACACAGTGGAGCACTTCCTGTATTACCGCATGACATCACAAGGTGGAAGAGAGCGTTTTCAGTTTGAGAGAAGAACTAAGCCTAAATATGCAGGGTTTGTGTGTTAAACATGTGTGAATGAAACAAAACACAACTCCAGGTCTGTTTGTGATGAAGAAACAACATTATAACATAGATCAGAAAATAGCATAATATGGGCCCTTTAACAATGCAGATAGATTTTTTATTGTCAATTTACAACTTGCAATATCTACAAAAATAAACATATGTACATTTGAACAGCTAGAAGTAATATTTTATTCTAAATTATGTATCATATGGCATTGGTGCTGAGGAACAGAAAGGGAGCGACTGATCCACAGATAAGGACTTTGGTTGTAATGACTGAATCCCTTCACATCATTCTGGACCACCACGCTGCAAAAGAGGAAGAATACGTGTTTGAGAAGAACAGAAATGGTTGTTCTAAGAAGATTAAACCATTTCAGATTTTCACTTTGTTAGTAATATTCTCTATAGAGCTCAAAAGTGATGGCCCGCCCCCGGTTCCGGAAGTAAATTTCTCGTTCATTTTTCCCATAGACTTTCAGAAAAAAATAATATTGCAAGTTTGAAAGCTCAGGGTTAATCAGCTCTGTGGTAACTAATGACCACAAGAACTACAATTTTATTTGAAATCTGTCTCTGAAACTTTATAAATTGCTAATTAATTAAAGTATTTTGGAGAATCTTGCGTTTTAAATGTGCTTTTTGGACTTGAACCATGTTATGGATATTAGTTAGCACGTAGCTGGTTAGCACATAGCTGGTCTTTGAACTCATAATATTTGAATTTTTTGAAAAGTCTATGAGAAAAATGTATTAAAAAAAAATGCCTTCCAGAACTGGAGCGCACTTTGAAGTGGGCGGGACTGTGGAGCTCCATATAGAAACCTTCAATCCGCATATTTCAACTTTTATTTGGTTAAAAATGTATTTTGAAAAATCCAATGTACATAAGCCCCTAATACAAAACGATTCAAATAATCGTTTTGAACTTTATTAGAGGCTTGAATGACTATACTAAGTAGGACTCAGGCACAGTGCACGCTTAGTGTAGCACAATAGAACTAGCCGACAAACAGAAACTGTAAACAATAGGTGTTTTTAGTTTCAGTGTAGTTAGCTCCTCCCTTCAGACAGATACAAGGCAGTGTCCACCAGTGATCTGACCAGAACTGAAGAAGCGGCTTGGATGAGCAGCCAAACGCCTTGACTCCTACAACATTTTGTCCAGTTGACAGATTTTATTTTCTTTTGCTATGGATCAGACCTGGACGACTGAGGGATTACACGGATATAATCGCTTGACTTGTCAACTGCTAAAATAATCTAAAATAATCGCTGCCACCTTACTAAGACCAACACTAGTCATAAGATCACAATTCGATTTTTGCCAAAATTCTGAGCAGCCCTTCCCCATTTACTTTCACATTTACAAGAAAAAGACACTCAAATAATTACAAAACAAAAAGCTGATACCTGAATAAAGTCCATTTCGTCGGCTGAGAGCGGTCTTCGGCGATACCGCGCAGGGAGGAGCTGAACAGAGGCCAGAGTGTCGGGCGTGCCGGGGATCGGGGTCAAAGGTGAAAGTGGTCGTGAAAACTGAGGAGCTGCAGTTGAAGGAGCACTGGGAGCGTTGTGTTGTTGAAGGTTAACTGCAAGTGTTTTTAGAGCTTCTTGTACTGGTGGAAAAGAGAAAAGTAGGACATGTTTGGTTAGGTAGATGCTGAAATGTACAGCGAAATCTACAGATTTCATTAAAGCTGTAGGGGCACCCGATACACACTGCATTTAATTCAAAATTTTACTCCTCACATTCAAAGCCCTCCACGACCTCGCACCGCCATCTCTCGGAGCTCTTCCACATTCCAAGCTCTTCCAACCCTCTGTTCCCTCTATTCTTCCTCCTCCTGCTCCTCCCACTCCTCCTCTCCAGCTCTCCATTCCCTTTCCACATCATCATACATCCTTATAAATGTTTTTCTAGAATGATTTGGACTAAAACAAGAAAATATAATAGCCATAGTTGATAATAGACTGGTAACCTGAGTAGAATCATATTTACTAAACAATATGGGACGAGGGACTGTGAAATGAAGTTTAAAAACCTGTTGTCTTCATGGAATAGAAAAATAAAGTGCCTGATTGGCCAGGCTAAATTGCTATGGCCCTACAGCCCGAGTTTTCCATCAATGAGAAACCCATAGATCGTTTTCTTTATGATGGTGTTTTGTAACCTGCCGACCAAGGTGCACAGGGCAGATTATAGATTATACATACTCACCATTAGGGACATCACAAGATAAAATTTTTGAGTAACGATTATTGTGAGGAAAAATATTGCAATTTTCATTCACAAATATTGACAAAAAAAGAAAGATTTATTTCATGTGATGTGCCCTCATTTATGCAATTTATGGGTTTATAGTTAGATTAAAATATTAAGCCTCCTCATAATGTACACCTAATTGTTGTATTGCACTGCTTAAACATTAAAAAATGTATTTATGATTAACTTACCATTTACGATTATTGGGCTATTAGTGGGACTATATTACGCAAAATTGATTCTTGTGAGTTTTAAGCCATGTTATAATGTTAATGTAACCTGCTCAAAAACAAACCTGGAGTTGTGTTTTGTTTCATTCACACGTTTGAGTCATCCTTTATTATTAATCTGTCTACATCTCCAAAGCTCAAAATGCTCTGTTCCATCTTGTGATGTCATGAAGTGGGAGTTTTCAAGTTAACAGCTCCTTTTACCTTTTGTTCAGTAGAGTTTGGCAATTCCAGGGCTGAAATTGTTAACAGCTCCTTTACCTTTTGTTCAGTAGAGTTTGGCAATTCCAGGGCTGAAATTATCCAAATGATTCTAGTGACGGTGTATGGGGTTTAAAAACATAGTGGAACAGAGTGTTTTTAATTTGAGAGAAGAGCTCAGCCTAAATATGCAGGGCTTGTGTATGTTTATGATGGGGAAGCAACATTACAACATAGATCAGAAAATAGCACAATATGGGTCCTTTAATGCAAACATGTGATGTCTCTCTGCAAACAACATCAAGGCAAAACAAACCATGGAGCTAAAGTGATTCGCACATAACGCTAATTGGGTTAATCTTGACATCCGTACTCACCATTGGGCTTTGGGCTGCCATGTCTGTTGGGGAATTTGATCAGAGGAGCATGTGGCCTCACAGCCTAGACAAAAACAAAAACAAAACAAAACAAAAAAACACATTTAAATTATGTATTTGCTTAAACTGTCAACTGCTCATAGTAGCGTATACAACCTACAGTGTGACAATCTACCAACTATAATAAATACATTAGCTGAAATACTTGGGGAAACGCAGATCGTTTGACCTACAATTCTGTTTACTTTTTATGTTAGTTATAAGACTACAAGTTATTATTCTTTACTACATAATTCCAGATATATTGCTTCATATATTTGTTGTGCTGTGTATGTATACAAAATGTAGAAAGTAGCAAATATAAAGAAAAAAAAATACTATTGTATGAGATAGTGTGTCCAAACTTTTGACTGGTAGTGAATATCTATTAACACTCATGTAAAACTATCACTGTCAGGCCAGGACCCCTCTAAAAACTACAACTAAAATAGTAATACGGGTTTTTATATTGACCTTGTTCTGACCCATGGGTTAAAAAACGTGGGGAAAAAGGAAATCGTTTGACCTACAATTCTGTGCACTTATTTATGTAAGATATAAGACTACAAAGCTGAAAACGCATGGAGACATTTGGAGAGTTAAATTTAACCGCTATGGGCATGACAGCTGCAAACAGTCACGAAATGCACGACGAAGAGCCCCACACAAGTCTCTGCTATGTAAAATAAGTCATATTTACTAATTGCCATTCGTTTATGTTGCGTTAACCTGGAAATCAAAACGTGAATTGCAAGTTTGGAAGCTGAACAAGGACATCAACAAGGGTAAAACCATCTTTGGCACACTTGCCCGCAGTGGAAATAATCATTAAACGCCGTAAATAGCAGAATAACACAACTTAACGTACAATATAAAATAAATGTGTGTTAAAAGCCTTATTAAACGTGCAAATAGTGAATCCTCTTTACCTGTATCACTCGAGCGGTGGGAGCTGCCATTTTGGAGCTGACTTTGCCTCCCATGATGACCTCACGGGTTCACTTCCGCTCTAAATATACCTGTTCCCACAAAACACCACAAGAGAGCGCTGTTGTATAACATAAACCACAATATACGTTCAGGATTTGGTCCAGAGACTATGGGATGCAGGGGAAAATGCTGCAGTAGTGATATAGATTACAATAGATGCTAACGCTACATGAATGGGAAATGTTATGCGCATGTGGCGATGACAAGCAATTAATGCAACGATTGTGTTAGCTTATAAACAGAGTCTTGACCTCGTGTAGCATTTAAAAACACCCCAGATGACCGTTGAATTCGTCCTGTCACTCACAAAACCGTTATTTTTAAGCTATTTTACCGCGACACAGCTGGAAATTATTATTTAGCTCTTTAACCCATTTATCATAAAGGGCATACAACAGTTAGCAAGTTTAGTAGGCAAAGATAAAGCAATAAGACAGACACATGCCCTGTATAATGCTAATAAAACGCCACATATGAGAGAACATATATGATTAAATAATGAGTTTAGTTTAGTATTTTATCCGCGAGTATAAAATAACATTGTCCAATGTCAAATCATAAGGAAAAGGAGTCGATAGCCTACCCACCTTATCCTTATTTCACTCCCTGCATTATCTGTATCAGGAAGAAAAAAAACGGATAGCCGGTCACGTGACATGTGATTGACCAATGAAAGTAGAGGACCAGTAGCACAGATTGTGTATAGGAGAAGATGCATCACTTGTATGGTTCGTATTAGGCTATTGATGCAGGCGAGTTTTTTGCAAGGCAGAAAATATGGTGGAAGAGTATAACATAGACTAAATAAAACCATGAAATAAAATACATAAAACCAATGTTGATAGCTTAAAAATGGCATAGTTCTACTCAAATAGAACTTCTAGCTATCAATGGGTTTCAAAACAATAAACATATCTGTTGAATGACTAAAAGTAAAAAATGTCACATATAACAGGAAGCTGAAACTCATTATTAATTCCTGGGCTTTCAGTTTACTGTTTATTGGTGACATTTTGAGCATTTTTGCCCTTTCAAAATATAGAATATTTAGTTTTGAGATGTTAATTGCCATGGCAACTGCCCTTTTTGGTTTTTACATTATTAATACAGACTGTTCTCTAAAAATAATGACTGGGATATTTTAATCTAGTTTCATTTCTATGGTCAGAAATGGTCAAGTGCTTTCTTCTTCAGGCCTGTGTCTTCTATCTATCTATATTACACATTTGATATTTAAGAAGCCATTAACTCAAGCAATGGTATAAAATAGGTCTAAATCAGTGGTGGAATGTAATAAAGTAAAAGTAGTAAAGCACTCTACCTTAACAAGTTCATAATTTGAGTAAACAAAAATATAACAACAAATAAACAAATAAAAACAGCTAAAAAACAACGTATTCAGTTGTTTCTAGAGAACAAAATTCAGCACAAATCTTTTTAAAATCACTACATTTGAAGCTTCAGTAGACCTCAAAATCTGTGTGAAATACTTTTACTTTTTACTCTTTAAGTACACTTTTAAACAGGTACTTTAATACATTTACTTACATTGATTTTTTCATGGGATACTTTTGCCTTTACTTGAGTTTTTTTTTTTGCTCCAGTATCTGTGCTTTTACTTAAATAACAAAATTGTGTACTTCTTCCACTACTGGTCTATAGGCTAATGGCAAAAATAACTTATTCTAGCTATTTTAACTGTCAAAACGAGGTCACATGGTTTCATTTTTTGAGCAAAGTTAAGAAATACCTTCCAAAAAACAATAAAACAACACTAATATTCCAATATCCAATTCTTTTATTAAACAAACTGGTCCAGATTCATTGAAAACAGATAGGTCCCGATGATTTTACTTGGGCTGGCTGTTAAGGTGTTACTACATCTTTGCATAAACAATGAAACGGTGCAGATGTGAAGCCGGCCGCTGCTTGTCACTGGAGGTCGTGTGTAATCTTGCTGTAAACAGGTTTGAAAGGAGCTGGTGGTGTCTTCTTATTGAGAAGGATAAGACTTTTTTTTAGCACTTTGATCGATCGAAAAGCTGCTTGAGTTGGTCCTGACTTGTAGCCTCTTTCTGCTGCATGAGATCGGCGTCGCCCTTGGTAACGCCCCAGCCATCGGGGCAGGACAGGGAGGGGCAGAGGGGGCGGCCAGACGCAGGCTTCAGGTTCTCCCAGTAATCACGACGGGCTCTGAAATAGGGCAACTGTATTACTACGCTACCAGTCAAAAGTTTGGACACACCATCTCATTCAAGGTTTTTTTTTTAAAATTTATTTTTACTACTTTCTACATTTTATATACTCACAGAAGACATCAAATATATGAAGTGAGATATATGGTATTATGTAGCAAAGAAAAAAAACACAAATAACTACTATTTTTTTACAGTTTATATTCACATCCTCATAGCCACCCTTTGCTTTGTCGAAAAATATTTAGTTTGTAAGAATTCCTTTCTTTGGCCAATATTATCAGAGTATACAGTGTATGATTCTATATATACCATCTGTTTGCATGAGAGGAAACCCTGGTAGAGTTATAGTATCATAAGTTGGTTGTAGCCCTGTTGTGTATTTACAGAAAACCAGAAGGATGGGAGAGTGTGTCGGGAAGGAAGGGAAGTCACCCTGCCCTAGTTGTTGTTTTGTTCTGATTTTTAATGTCATCTATGTACAGTGATGGGAAGAATACTTTGAAAATGTAGTAGTAGACAAAGTACAGTAGTAGTTACAGAATACTGGATACCCAAATTAAAATGTATTTGGAAACGTATTCTGTTACGTGGGCCAATTAGAGTACTCCATTCTGAATACTTGGAATACTTTTACATCAAGTTGCACTCTATTACAGTATAGAAAATATGACATATAATTACAAACAGCTTTACTATTGTTGCACTGTTTGTTATGCATTCATTTATTTTTTATAATTTGAAGACATAACTGAAGAAGCGGCTTGGATGAGCAGCGAAAAGTCTTCACTCCTACAACTTTTTGTCCAGTTGACAGATATGAATATTTCTTTTACTATGGATCATGCCTGGACGACTGAGGGATTACACAGACATCTAATTTGAGAAGAAAAAATCTCACCAATGGCCATGCAGGTCAAGCCAAAACTGCATGATGAAGTACCATCATGTATTCCTTTTAATTTAGGATAGTAAGTGTATTTTGAATACCACCAAATGAAAGAGTAACTGTCAGGGGTATTGCACCAAATGCCCTAGGTAAAAATCATCTTGGGGGCCCCGCACTTCATATTGTCTTATGAAAAATGCATATTACAGACTTTGTGAGGGGCCCCTTCCTGCACTGGGCCCTGAGTAAATAGTGCCCTTTGACCCCCTCCCACCTGAATACAGTTACTCAAAATTAGTACTCTAAATGCGTAAGTTTGGTACATGTATTCCGTTACTTCCCAACACTGTCTATATAAATGTATCATCCTATAGCTCATTCCTCACACTACACAGTTTAACTTCAGGTAGAGTCTTCATACTGACCTCGCTCTGACCCATGGCTTGGTGTGCATCTCCAGACCAGCGCCCCAGTTTCCGTGTTTCTCTGACGCAGTGGGCAGATGCCCCCTCTCCGGTGCCAGCTCCTCTGCTACTGCCCTGATGTGGTAGGGCTCAAACCCACAGCAGCCTCCAATGAAGCGGATACCAGCGTTGTAGGCCTCCCTGGCGTATTTGTGCATGTCCCAGCGGGTCAGGATCCTGGGCTCAAGACCTGACAAAATGAATATTTGACTTAATATTATGTTTGCGTCCATGTTTTAGCTTGAAATATTAACTTTTATTTCAATTAAGACCATTGTGAAGTCAGTAATGTTCTATATGATCTTGCATGCTTTGAATGAATAGTAATACTTGCACATACACCACATCAAAATAAGGACTAAACTGAGACTAAACAAGGAACTAAACCTGGACTAGACCAAGACCAATCCAGGACTAGAACATGACCCAGCCAGGTCTACATCAGGACTAAACTGGGCTCAAACCAGGACCAAATCAGAACAAGTGTGAACACACCTTTAACTAGTTAGAACTGTTTATGTTTTTGTGTGGCTTGGTGGCAGATATGATCAGCAGTAAATATGGAGTAAACTGAGACTAAACCTGGACTTAAAACAGGACTAAACCAAGTCTAAACTGGACAAACATGAACCCACCCCATAATCATAATAGTAAATGGTAAGTGGCCATATATTTATATAGCACTTTTCCACCTTCAAAGCACTTTACATCAAGGAACCACTCACACATTCACTCACACATTCACACACACATTCATACACCAGTGTACACAGACACTGGGGGCGAGGTGGGTTAAGTGTCTTGTCCAAGGACACAACGACAGCATTCATCTAGGAGCTGGAATCACAGCGCAAACCTGTGGGTCAGTGGATCTGACCGCTCAGTCAATGATATTTATGTCAAGAGTGGGAGTCAAACCGCCAACCTTCGGATCAGAAATGGAAAAATTGAAAAATTGTGCAAACTTTTATATTATTACCGAAGGGGAATTCTGGCAGATCGATAAACCCTTGGCAGTTGCAGTCTGGAGTGTGATAGGCCAGAGGCTGCACCATGTAGTGAGCCTTGAGTCCAGCCTTCTCCACTGCAGCCTTCATCATCTTCACAGCCTCCACACAGGTCAGGGGGTCAAAGTGGCAGTTCACTCCCACGATCTGAGCACCTAGACATGAAAAGAGAGATTATATAAGTGGACTGTTTAAGATTAGTCACAGCTTAACACTACACACATGTCTGGAAATGGTTTTAAATAACAGGCATATGTCCAACTGGCAGTGGTGGATGAAGTACTCAATTTTGTTACCTATGTAAAAGTGCAGATACAGTGGTAAAAAGTTACTCAAGTAAAAGTATCACATGAAAAAATCTACTTAAGTAAAAGTATCAAAGTACCTTTTTTTTTTATAAATATACAAGTCCATATAAAACATTAAAAACAGGTGCAGGTGTGAGTATAAAAGTTCATTACCAGATTATTAAACTGCGATCGTGTCACCAACATATCCAGTTTTGCTTTTCCTTGGAGTGTTTTACATTTTTGTGAAGCCAAACAGCTAAAAGCCTCTTTCTTGTCTCAGTTTTGGTGGGACTGGTCCTTAGCCTTATGCAGTCATGTGATCTGGTATTAAATGTTCCAGTATCAATGATAAACAAGCAGGTGAGGTGTTCTGGTAGGTTTTGAAGTCGTCCCTTATAGATACATTTCATACAGTGCTGTTCTCTTCTAATAGGTCTGGACCCGCCGCTGGCTAAAGCATGAATGATGACTCTTGTTCCAGTTAATTGGTAAACTCAAAATGGAGGATATCCCACCAATGAAGGGGGAGACTAATTGCTACTTCACCTGCATTTTTATCATTTTTACTTAATAAAAAACGATTAAATTGTGAAACTTAATTTGAAATTTGAATCCAAACAGGTACCCCCCTACTCAAGACTAGACTGAAAACCCACCTCTACTCCCTGGCATTTAATACTAGCCAGACAGAATATCTTTGTGTTTTATTGTACTTTTCCTAAGTATCGTGTTATCTACATGTTTGTTTTTTGTTAACATTTATGTGAAGCACTTTGGTCAGTTGAAGTTGGTTTTAAATGTACTATATAAATAAACTTGAATTAGATTGAACTGAAAGTATCCCTACGTCTGTCGTATCCATGGGTGATGACGCATTTAGCTCACTGTCATAGCAACTGACGATTCAAAACTTCAAAACAAACATTCTCTCGATTCCTTTTTTTGCATGGTCAAAGTCCTCAGCAATTTTGAGCATTATGGTTGATGCAGACGCCGATTTCATGTCCATTTAAATAAAAACGAAGCTAGATATTGTACGACACCCACCAGCCTTCACCAGCTTCACAGCGCAGTCTCCGGGGGAAATGCCGTGCATATCGCCCTGGGGTCCGATACACAAAGACGCTGCCACAGGTTTACCAGTCTCCTTCAGCACCTCCACAGCCCACACGGCCTCCTCCACGTGCTCAAAGTACTGCAAGACAAAAGCAGCAAAAATCAGCAAAACTACACCGAGTTTTTAAAGGTTTTTATAGTGAGGGGGCACCTGCTTCTATTTCTCTATGCTCACACTGAAATGTTCCACAGTATGGCATTAAAGGGTCCATATTACGCTTTTGTCTGATCTATGTTATCATGTTGTTTCCTCATCAGACCTGGAGTTGTGTTTTGTTTCATTCGCACATGTTTAACACACAAGCCCTGCATATTTAGGCTGAGTTCTTCTCTCAAACTAAAAACACTCTGTTCCACCTTGTGATGTCATGTGGTAATACAGGAAGTGCTCCACTGTGTTTTTAAACTCCATACACCTTTACTAGAATCATTTGGATAATTTCCAGCCCCGGAATTGCCAATCTCTATTGAACTAAAGGTAAAAGGTAGCTGTTGACTTGAGAACTACCGCCTCATGACATCACAAGGTGGAACAGAGCATTTTGAGCTTTGGAGATGTAGACAGACTAATAACGCTTTTCATTACTCAAAAAATCTTCATTGAAATGCATTGCTAAGTGGGGTTGCCTATAGCTACAGATTTGCCTTGTAACTTGGACCTGTTGGTGTTGTCTCCAAAGAGATAGATATGTTTAATGCTGGAGTGTGAAACATTCCACGCAAGCAATAACATCTCCATGGAGTAGATATTAGTCCCCACAGTGTGATAAATACACACGCACATGTTAGATTTACAGGCTTTGTGTGGACATTACATTACTTTTCTTTACTGTACTTTACTTTACTCTACTTTACTCTACTTTACTTTATTCTACTTTACTTTACACTACTTTACTCTACTTTACTCTACTTTATTCTACTTTATTTACTCTACTCTACTTTACTGTACTTTATTTTACTTTACTCTACTTTACTTTACACTACTTTACTTTACTTAATTTACTCTACTTTATTGTACTGTACTGTACTGTACTTTACTCTACTTTATTCTACTTTATTTATTCTACTCTACTTTACTGTACTGTACTTTACATTACTCTACTTTACTCTACTTTACTTTACTCTACTCTACTTTATTTTATTCTACTTTATTTACTCTACTCTACTTTACTCTACTTCACACTACTTTACTTTACTCTTCTCTACTCTACTCTACTTTACTGTACTGTACTGTACTGTACTTTACATTACTTTACTTTACTTTACTCTACTCTACTTTACTCTACTTCACACTACTTTACTCTTCTCTACTCTATTTTATTGTACTGTACTGTACTTTACTCTTCTTTACTTTACTCTACTCTACTTCACTCTACTTTACTGTACTGTACTGTACTTTACTTTACTCTACTTTATTCTACTTTATTTACTCTACTATACTCTACTTTACACTACTTTACTCTACGTTACTTTACTCTACTCTACTTCACACTACTTTATTCTTCTCTACTCTACTCTACTCTACTTTACTCTACTGTACTGTACTTTACTCTACTGTACTGTACTTTACTTTACTTTACTCTACTTTACTTTACTTTAAGCTACTGTACTTTACTGTACTGTACTTTACTCTTCTTTACTTTAAGCTACTGTACTTTACTTTACTCTACTGTACTTTACTGTACATTACTTTACTATACTTCACTTTACTCTACTCTACTTTACTGTACTTTACTATACTTTACTCTACTCTACTCTACTTTACTTTACTTTACTATTCTGTACATTACAATCTCTTTGATGTTGCCTGAAATAAAAAGGTAGAATTCTCAACATGTTTACCTCAGCGATCAGGAAGTCCACGTTCTTCTTGATGAAAACGTCCAGTTGTTTTTTGAAAATGGCTTTCACTTCAGTCTCGCTCTTGCAGCTCAGGTAGGACGGGGTCTGGGACACTCCTCCGGCCACCAGCGCATCGCCCTCATTGGCCACTTCACGAGCCAAATCGCACGCAGCCTCGTTGATCTGAGCTCCCTGTTGTTATTAGGACAAATGCATACTTACATTATACTACACTATACTATACATTATACTATTGTGTCAGGCTCTTTGAATGGTACATGTGACTCACAGTGAAAGTGAGCTTGTTGCCTCTGTTCTCCAGTTTGTCGTCGCTGGCGTAGAAAGTGAAGGTCTGCATCACGTTAGCTCCGGCCCTCAAAAACTCCCTGTGGAGCTGCCTCACTGGAAACACAGGCAAAATTATGATACTGAAAAATTAGCTGGATTGGGTATCGGCTCCCAAATATCAATTCAGCCGATATCGTGGTTGGACATTTAAATTGATGTAATAAGACTATTTACAGGTCATAGCTGGCCCAGAAAGTCTCAGAATGTTTGAACTTTTATTTACACAAAGTTGTTCTGTAGTTATTTGAGTGATAAATACTTTACTCTACTTACTCTACTTCACTTTACTTTACTCTACTTTACTCTACTCTGCTGTACTCTTCTTTACTCTACTTTACTCTACTCTACTCTGCTCTACTCTACTTCACTCTACTTTTGCTCTACTTCACTCTACTCTACTTTACTTTACTCTACTCTGCTTTACTCTATGTTCCTGTACTGTACTTTACTTTACTTTATGCTACTGTATTTTACTTTACTCTACTTTACTTAACTTTATTCTACTTTACTTTACTGTACTCTACTTCCCTGTACTATACTTTACTGCACTGTACTTTACTGTACTTTACTCTAATTTACGTTACACTACTTTATTCTACTCTACTTTACTTTATGCTTCTATCCTGGTTCGGACTATACCCAAACCCTAAATGACAAAAACACATGGAAAATTCCCATACTTCTACCCGCATGTTTCATAGACTTGTGTGCGGTTTGGAATCACAGTCAAATATTTGATTTTTAAAAAGTTAAAGTGTAAGTCTGTTCAGTGCCCCCAGCTAACAAACCCTCCCAAGGCCCACCAGAGTGAACAGTTAAACAATGAGAACAATGATTATTAACTTAGAATGGATCCTTATAAACGGCACCGTAGAGTAGCCAGTGATTCTGTTGTGATTCAAACGTCTCACCAGCTTCGGGGTGCTCGGCGGCGGCCTCGGGGGTCCAGGGTCCGGCCTTCACGTAGCCCCTCTTCTCCAGGGCAAACACAAAACCTCCATCTCCAATCACGATCTCCCCAGCGTCAAGACGCTCCAAGATTCCCTATAGTGAGAAGCAAAGATAAGAACATGCAGAATTTTACAAGCTTTTGGAAAAATATCACATCAGAATCTCAAATACAGTTTTTAGTTGTAGATTTAGTAGTATTTTAGTACAGTATTTAAGATATTAGGTTATTTAGTGGATATATGTGTATATATGTATGTGGTGAATGAAGTACTCAACTTTGTTACTTAAGTAAAAGTACAGATAGAGACGTAAAAAGTTACTCAAGTAAAAGTAAAAGTATCAGTTGAAAAAATCTACTTAAGTAAAAGTAATCGTTTAAGAGTAAAAAGTAAAAGTATTTATTTATATCATAAGATACAGATTAAAAATTGTACATATTTTGGTCACAGTAACAATACGAATCCATTTCTTTATTTTTATTATGAATTTTGTGTATTTATTTTTGTTTGTTCAAAGCCGAAGCTTGAACTCCACAACCACAAACATGGTAAAAATAACCCCTCAAATCATATGAAAAGTACTTTTTACTTTTCAATCCTGTTCAAAATGTAGTGGAGAAGAAAATACAGAAAGAAAGTAGCTGCTCTCAAATGCAGTGAAGTAAAAGTAAAAAGCATCCCGTTTAAAATGTACTTAAGTAAAGTAGAGATCCCTTACAAATCTACTTAAGTACAGTACTTTACTACTTTTACTTCATTACTTTCCACCACTGGTGCCTATGCATGTGTAAGTACTGTTGGCTTCACCCCAGGCAAGTCTTACATCACATGCTTCAAGCCTTTTCAAAATTATTTCCAAAATTTAAAATCACAAAAAAGCAAAAAGTTTTATAAATATCTGTTCTAAGTTTAAAAAGGGTTTTCTTTTGTAATAGTTTAGATTAGTTTTTTCAGACGCACATGGTGTAAGGGAAATCTGACCTCTCATGCCAGCTGTGCAGCACATGCTATAGAGAGTACGTATAGGATTTAAAAAGAATAAATCATTTGAAACCTATGCCTCAGTTAGAAAAGAGTTTTGGACAAATTACTGTTTTATCAACTCAATTGTTGTTAAAAAATGTATGTACATGTTATATAGTTTTATAATGCAAGTGTTATCCAAAAGTGTGAACGCCTGCCAACTCAAAAGTAGTACCAAGATGTCAGATGTCAGGTTTAAAAGGGGACTTAACTTCACTGGTAGCTGTCTCCATGCAAAACTATTCATGCGTTTTTGGACACGTACCTTCGCTGGTGCCATGTTCTTGCAGCCGTGTGGACCTCCTGACCGCTCAGACTTTGAGTGGACATTGCGGGAGCGCTCGGGTCCACTATAAATCCCTCAGAAGTAGGGGAGGGGTCAAAGTAGCACTCTCTCTGATTGGCAAGAGCCCAGTTACACAACCTCTGCGCTGTTTACTCCCTCTCCTCCCCTCTTTCAGTCAATGGGAGTATTGTGAGCCTTACGAGTTTGGTCCAGATACCTTGGGGGGTGTTTTTCAATGTGTTCATCCGTTTCTGTCCAATTGAGGGGCCCTGTTTGCTGTTTGAGTCCAGATACGCCCCCGATCTGAAAAAAATAACTCACTAAATAGAGTTTGTGTTAAAGCTGTCACCTACTTGTCTCAGTATATTGTGGGCCTCAATATTTATCATGAGTGCTTTTTGTTTGCAAAAGTGGGGAGATTTTGGGTATTTTTGTTGTACATAGATACATAGATGTTATTGTTTTGCCTGGAATGTTTCGCAGTATGGCTTTAAACCTATCTATCTTGCATTTATTCATATATATGACAAGGGTATTTATTGCTTAAAAATACATTGAAAAACACGCATTCTTTTTATGAGCGGAGTCGCCTCTCCAGAGAATTAGCTTGTAACACGGCCTGATGGCGTCACTGTTTGCGTCCATGGAGATGCGTAAGTTTAATGCCATACTGTGGAATATTCCAGGCCAAACAATAACATCTCCATGGAGACAAGCAGGTAGTTGAAAAAGTTACATAGTGTCACTTAAAAAAAACAAAAAACGCATTGACAACGTATAGTCACAATTGCTGGTTTATTTTTGGATTTTTACAACAGTAACATTTGTCAGTTCACTGTAACAAGTGCTCTCGAGTTTGCAACTGAACTAGAAAAGACTCCAGGTGCCCTAGTTGACCTATTCAAGTTCTTGCTGTTGTCTTGTACTATAGTTTATGGTTTTATTGTTTTATATACGTCGTTTTTACGCAGCAGACTTGGCCTTCTTCTGCCTCTCCAGGACGTGTTGCATCTCCTGAGCTGTGGTGGCCTCTCGGTGCTGCAGTAGCTCAGTGTGGCCCTTGGTTACGCCCCAGCCTTCAGGAGTGGACAGGGAGGGGCACTTGGGACGACCGGAGGCGGGGTGGATGTTCTCCCAGTAGCCCCTACGAGCCCTGGAAATAACAAAAAGTAGGAATTGTGTTAAATTGTTAAAAACTAAACTAAACCAGGACAGATGTGAACTACTGCAACAGATAATTGGTAGAATGGTTGTAGTAGTTAAATTTGGAGTACACCAGGACTAAACTAGAACTAGAACATGACCAAATCAAGTCTAGATCAGGACTAAACCAGGACTAAACCAGGACTGAACCAGGACTTAACCAGGACTAAACCAGGACTAAACCAGAATTAAAACATGACCAAATCCAGTCTAGATCAGGACTAAACCAGAACTAAACCGGGACTAGAGCATGACTAAATCTAGTCTAGATCAGGATTAAACCTGGACTAAACCCGAACTAAACCAGGACTAAACCAGGACCAAACCAGGACCAAACCAGGACGAGGGAAAACTAGGATTGGATTGGGTTTCAGTTAGATTACTTTTTCTTGTAAATGACTCCATTTTGAGGACTTTTCTTTGACAAAACAAAACATATACTATTTGGTCTTGAACTATTAAAGCTGCAGTACCCAATTATTGAGTATTTAAATCTATCTAACTGCTCCTGGCTCTCATAAACCCACTGGCACGTCACTACAATTCCAGTGGAGGAAGAAGTACTCAGTTTTTTTACTTAAGTAAAAGGACAGATACCGAAGTAAAAAAAAAAAAATTCAAGTAAAAGTAAAAGTATCACATGAAAAAATCTACTTAAGTAAAAGTATTAAAGTGTCTGTTTAAAAATGTACTTAAAGAGTAAAAAGTAAAAGTATTTCACGCAGATTTTGAGAGCTAATAAAGCTTCAAATGTAGTGATTTTGATAAAGATTTGAGCTGAATTTTGTTCAACAGAAACAATTGAACCGATTGTTTTTTTCTATCTGTTTTTATTTGAATATTTTTGTTTGCTCAAATTTTGAAAGTGTTAAAAATAAATCCTCAGCCTTTTCAGCAGGTCTCACAATCATAAAAATATACTTTTACTTTTCAGTCCAGTTCAAAAATGTAGTGGTGCAGAAAGTACATAAACCTGCTCTCAAATGTGGTGAAGTAAAAGTAAAAAGTATCCACACAAATACCTAAAATTTGTACTTTAATACTTTTACTTTCTTGCGTTCCACCACTGTACAATTCACATGCATGAAGCTTTAGAACAGATTTTTGTAGATAGGTAGATTTTTTAGAACGGGATAACCCATATCTAAGTACAGTAAAAAAAAAAATCTTAATATTTTATCATTCTAAAACCCAATAATTTGTACTAGAGCTCTACAAACAAGATAACTGTTTATGAGAATAGTTGACTGGGTGTACGTCAGTTAAGCCAGTTACTTTTAACATCTGAGTTAGCTAACCTATGCTGTCATACTTAAGTTACTTTTCTCCTTAACTGCACGATTTACATATTGATTCACTTTAGGTTTAACATCAGAGGTCAAAGTTGATTCAGTCTTCTCAATTGATCCTGAATTGGGACTGGAACGAGGGACAACACACTGGAATATGATGTAATGTATCCTTCATGTTTTAATGATCAGGACTAAAGCTGCAAACAGCAGCAAAAATACTGTTTCCAAATGGCTGATTCAGACGTTCAGTGATTGTTTCCATCAAGGACCAAATTCTGATTGAGGCTTGTGGTCACACTATAAACACTACACTCAAAATGGAACTAAACTAGAATGAAACCGGAACTAAACCTGGACTACACATGGACTAAGGCAGGTCAAAAACAGGAC
The DNA here is from genome assembly GCA_000787095.1 of Periophthalmodon schlosseri. Classification (NCBI taxonomy): domain Eukaryota; kingdom Metazoa; phylum Chordata; class Actinopteri; order Gobiiformes; family Gobiidae; genus Periophthalmodon; species Periophthalmodon schlosseri. The sequence goes on from KN486589.1 coordinate 61,319, forward strand.
CAAACCAAGTTTACATCATGACTACACTGGGATAACACCAGGACCAAATTAGAACGAGCGTGAACTAGCAGTGAGTCATTGGAATAATAGTAAATGTGACTAAACTAATAATCAGTTATTAGGGCTACTATCGTTATCCACACTATAAAAAGACTGCAACATCCCTTTTGTTAAGAAAATAGATTTTAACACA
>KN486590.1:0-19258 GCA_000787095.1 Periophthalmodon schlosseri
AAAGTTTGGTCTCAGTCGCAGGTCATGATTCCTGCAGCAGGACAATGACCCAAAACACACAGCTAAAAACGCCCAAGAATGGCTAAGAGGAAAACATTGGACTATTCTAAAGTGGCCTTCTATGAGCCCTGACCTAAATGCTATTGAGCATCTTTGTAAGGAGTTGAAACATGCCGTCTGGAAAAGGCACCCTTCAAACCTGAGACAACTGGAGCAGTTTGCTCATGAGGAGTGGGCCAAAGGGCAGAAGTCTGACAGTTACAGGAATCGTTTGATTGCAGTGATTGCCTCAAAAACGTTGTGTAAGGGTACCATCATTTTTGTCCAGGCCTGTTTCATGAGTTTATTTTTTTTTATAATTCTGTTGAAGCATGGTTGAAAAGCAATGTCTGACTTTCATTGGTTAAATTTCATAGATTTTTAAAAACTTTTGTCAGATTCAAGTTATTTCTATGACCACTGTGAGTTTTTCTTTCATTAACCGGAGGGTACCAACAATTTTGTCCACGGGTATATAACACAGCATATATTATATATTTTAGACTTTCTCTACCTTTCCAACTTCTTCCCAAATCTTTCTTGAGGGTTTCAGCAGTGAAACCAAAGGAGTATGGGTCATCTGCTCTGATATACACATCTCTCTCCACAAAGGATCTGAGATGTGAATCCCAGATAACCAAGACCAACTGGAAAACAAGAATACCATTTATTACACACTGAACAGTGCAATATTAACCCTTTTTCTTTTTAATATTATTAATAGATTATGAGTAAATTGTTTACTAATTTCTTTTCCAACAATAAATGTACCATGTGTTTGCATCTGCTGCTGTAATGTGAAATGCACCCATGCTTTCTGTTGAAACAACCCCCCCGAAACAACATTCCTCTACTCAGCTGCTCCCAGTTCGTATGCTAATGAAGATGATGATGGCTGTTGTGCCATGCTTAATGTGCACAATTACCTATGAATAGGCTGCCTGCATTGCATTTACAAACCAAAACAGCCACTGTGTGGCATACCAAAATATCCTCTTAGAAATGTTAGTATCACATCACTGTGTCTACACACTATAAAAATTTAAAATAATTTTGACATACCTCTTTGTTACAGGATTCACGTGGAATGCAGACTCTGAGCTGTTTGCCAGAGAAAGGTGAGCATCTCCAGCGAAGTGGGGCAGGAAGCCAACCTGTCCCAATCGGCACTGTAAAGGTACAAAAACATTGTAGTCTCAGTTTCATCTCTAAAACGTATGTGTAATGAAATTGCTCACATAAACAACACAACCAGTAATAATACAATACAAAATAAAGCCATACCAAACATAGGAGACATCAGGCAAGTCTTGCAGTGCTTACAACAGTTGAACACCTGAACATCACCTGTTCAAAACACCTGCAACAAGAAAAACATTTTAAATGGTTGAAAATACTAAATTGGTAAGTAATCAACATTATCTCAAAACAATTTCAAAACATCTAGGAGGTATAATATAACAAATGAACAAATGAAACATCAGAATAAAAAAACACTAACTGAATGAAGAAATGTTGTTTGTTTTGCTCTGATCACATGCACTTCCTCAAAAACATAACTATGATTCATTTTCAAGTATTCAAGTAGACTATGAATAATACATAATTAAAAAGGTAACACAGTTTAGATGTAACTGTATATAATTCAAAATACTACACATACCTTGATGCAGTCAAAAGTTGCTGTGACTTGATAGTAGTTGTCGCAAAAATATCAAAGTAAAAAAGAACAGTGAATTGTCCAAACTAAGAGAAAGCAATCTTCATTGCAGGGTGGGAGTCTTGTGAATGGTAAACCAAACGAAGACACCTGCTCCTTCTGACCTCTGTTTTAACCTTCCCTTCCCAGGTGTGCCCACCCCCCTGGCAGATAACCCAACCCCCTTTCCCCTGGTTGATAACTCAGTCCCTTTTTTTGGGATATGACTTATCCCTTCAGCTGCAAATTTCCACCTTTGTCTTATTTATTTATCTTCTACTTTCTTCTGACAAACTACAAGTACTTTGTAGCCACATGTATAATATATGTTTACAGTTATGTTTAAAAAAATACAAAAACATTGCACACTACATAGGATGCAACATTCATAATATTAAAAACATATTGTCCTTAAAAACTGCCTTTTATTTGTGTTTTTTTTTTAAACAAATGCTTTCCTCATAAGCTTCAAAAACAAGACAAATACACACTTATAATGACTAATATTATTAAGACAAACACCATGACAACACCAACATACTTAATAAAGACACGTGTGTTTGCCCTTTGTTTCTGAACTCCTCCTGGTGCAAGCACAGCTCTTATCTCAGTTCAAACACTACTGCTCTCACAATATTACAGTTCACAAATAACAGTTATATAAAAAAGGACGTGGCTTATAATAAACATCAAATAATGTAAACAGATTTATATGGACACCACTGTTGTACATTACACACTATATCCCGGGGGCCTAGTGCAGCCCTCACAGCGATTTGTGTTGGACCTCACCTTACCTTTTACAAACTTATAACATTAAATAGTAACCACAAACTTACAGTAACAAACCTGTACTTAGGAATAGACTCTAATGTAACTACTGAAATCACATACAGTTTCAGGCTCTTTGGAGATGACCTTGCTAGATGGTATTTGAACTGCATTCACATGGAAACATGGCTAATGAGTTGTGTTCTCTGGTGATGGCTGTTGGGCCAAACTGAAAGCTGTAATGACTGATTACATATGAATGGTACAGGTGAAATAGCCCAGTGAAAACTCTACCCCCTAGCCCCAACTCATTCTCATTGAACAGCCATTTTTATATAAAGACTTCAGCTTTGCACTATACACAGATCATAATTGTATCAAATGCAACTATAAGAAAAATACTCAGACTGGCATAGAAGAAAGTAAATATCAGAACAAAGTAGCTTTTTCTAATGACTAATGGTATACTGCATTCTTTATCAATACACAAATATCTTCACATTCAAATATCTCATTCAATTGTATCACATGTAATTCCTCTGAGAAATGTAGTTTTCTTTAAAGCCCAAAAAATAGCTAAATAAATGCATATTTTCATTTTGGTTGAGTTTATAGCACAGATAAACTTTGAGCACACTTGCTCCCTTTCCTTGTTTTTATGCAAATGCTGTTCATGTAATCTGTAGGCTGTACAGTATGACATATCAATTTGTATGAGAAAGTATGGTATTAATGTCCATAGAATTATGCAGTTTACATACTATGGCATAACATAACTGATAAATCACTCCATATAAACAATGAAAGATAAACCACAACACTCGCTTACAAGTAACAGTGATGAAAAGGTACTAAAGTACAGTTACATGGCTAAAAAGTACTGAAGTACAAGTACCACTATCAAATAAGTAAAAAGTATGCTACATTTCTTTAGTACCATTTTAGATTAATCTTTTTTGCAAAACTTTATTAAACCTGTATTAAGATGTTTATGTGGCTGAGAAAGAGGCTCTTAAAATGTTTAAAATTCACTAAAACTATTGCCAGTTAAAAAACCCAGCAACGCCACCTAGAGTTACAGTCTAGGACTAATTTAAAACCACAGGTAAAACCAAGGGGTGAGCAGTGGATTAAAAACCAAGATGATAAAAATGTTAAAATAATTTATTACAAAAGGTTGATTAAAATCACAATAAAATAAATTGCTAATAAAAACGAAAAGGCTAGAATGTCCATGGCTAAGAAACTACAAGTCCATAAAACCAGGATGTCAAAAGTGGCTTTTGGGGGAGCCCCGCCCGCCCCGGCCCCTCCCCTGTCCCAGCTCGCTCCCGGCTTCTCCAGGCGACACCGGCGCGCTGATTTTGTGGGGCACAGAACAACTGTCAGTGGGGAGTACAAATGACGCACCCAAGGTGTGGCCGACTCACCGCGCTGGACGGCCGTTGACAGCCGTCCAGTAGTAGTAATATGCGCCCGTAGTAAAGTCGGTCTTTCCTAGGGTCCCTCGTCTCCTCCAGCCGCCGCGCTGCGTCGCTCCTGCAAGGGGAGGAGAGCTGCCAGTGGGGTGGAGAAAAATTGTGAGCTAGGTTACCCACCCCGTGTGCCACCACTCACCGGGTCTGGGCGGCTCTCGAACAACCGCCCAGTTAACTTGATCACGCCTTAGTGAGTGTTTGGCCGCCACCGGCTCCTGCTTCCCCATCTGTGCCTGCGCCTCTTCGCGTCCGTGCCTCTGCCGTCCGTCTGCTCCAGGCCACTCTGATGCCGTCTCGCGTCTCAGCCCGCGTCTGTAGCGCGTACCTTGCGCTCGTGCTGTCCTTGTCGGTGCCCGTCCCGCGACCCCGTGTCTTTCCTTCTGTGTCCTCGGGTCTCTCCTGCTCGTGCCCTTTCCTTGTCGTCCCCCTTTTCCTCGCCTTTCTGGTCCATTCATCAGCCCCCCATTGATCTCCGCACCTGCTGTTAATTGCAGACGGGTATGTACAGCCAATGTCTTCTGCTCTGGCTTAGGCAATGGGCGGGGCCCGCGCCCAAGATTCACCGTCCAACCAAACAACAAACAGTTCAAAATCAAAACATGCGAATCCATCAAGTAGGCTACATTCCCACATTTACATATATATCTACATATTCTCTCAACTCTGACCAATGCAGCAGTGCTGTTGTGTTTCTCTACAGAACAGCAGAGACAGAGGTGGGACAGACTGGATTGAGACAATTGGGACTTTAAGCCAACTCAGGAACAAATCTGTAATTTTAAATGTAACAGGCAGCTTTACTTTTATAAATTATACTGAATTACATGTTACATTACATTACATTGCATGTCTGAAGTACATGTTTAAATATACTCTTAAAAAAACATGAAATTACCCAAAAAATCTAAATTACATATATATGTGTGTAATTACTTTGTTTCTACAATGAGCACACTCCTACAAATGTCAATATAATTGTTTCATGAAGTGAACAAATGACTAGGAGCAGTGGGTAGCATTAGCAGCACTAACTATGAATGTTGCTAATTGTTGCTATTGACCTGTGTCTGTTTTACTAGTTGGATTTTCTAACTTTCTGTTGGTTGAACCAATGCCCCCTTCAGCCCTAAGGTTTTTTGGTGATTTTGAGCTTTACAAAAATACACTGAATTGAATTAAACACCACAAATGCTTGACTTAAACTCTCTGACAATGCAGGGATCTTGAAATGTCTGCATCAGCTTGAATTAAAAACACATCTTTGACAAAAAACTCATCTTCCAGTACTTTATTCATATAATAATTATTTATATTCATACAATAATATATTATATATTAGAAATATATACCTTTATACATCTGATCACATTGTTATCATGAATGCACAAATTATCACATCAGTATCCAAACTGCTGTCTCTGATCATTATGAGGCCAATAAAAAAAAAAAAAAAAGCACTACATCTTCAGAGAAGCTGTGTTACTGAGTCATTATGTTTGCCTATAGACTATCTATGGCTCAGTGTTACCATTTACTATTATATAGTTGCAGACTATAAACTACTGAAACAGATAATATATAGTTAAATAAACATACTCCAAATTCAACTGCATGCACATATACACATGCATATGGCAGGGCCAGCCCAAACAACTCCCCCCCCCAAAACACGGACTATGCAGAAGGCCAAACTCAAAGCTGTGAATGGGTCCAGAACTTTGCATATGACAGGCCCAGCTCAAACAACTCCTCCCCCAATAACACTCATAGCCTCATCTCTTTGTCAGTACTACAGGAGACAATACAAATGCAATTCCAAATTAAAGTCATTACAGTGTGTTCTCTTTTACCTGTCTAAACACAGTAACATTAAGTGAAGTTTTCACTAAGCTTCACAAATGCACAGGGGCTAATGTTGTTGTCCAACAAAGTCCTGGGTTCACTTCATTTCAATTCACGTTTACATTTTTCCTCCTGTGTCTGCTGTGGCATTTACTTGAATGTAGAGCAATTCTTCCCTTCAACGGAAAGCAGCAGAACATAGAATAAAAATGAACAGATTATTATATAGAAGGCATTTTCACTGAACACCGTTTTCTTAAGTGTAATTGCTAACTCCCTATATAAACATGGCCTTAATTAGAGAAAGACAGTTTTTAAAGGACAAGTTGCAGCATTTAACAATGACTTTTGTACTAAGCAGCACCATCCCCCAAAAATATCACTATAAAGATATCATTTGTATTTCATTTAAAATGCATATGACATTAACTATTGTGCTCCATTTTGTCATTCTACTGGTACCACTACTAAAAAGATGCCCCTTAAGAGTTTTATTTCCCTTTACAAATACGCAGCTCAAATCTTGTCAGAGTATATAGAATGATAAAAATTGACCCCAAACAATGATTGTTCCATGACAGGCCTATGGCTCCTGCTGCAAACAACTCCTGGTGCAAACGGCTCCAACAGAACACTGAACACAATAACTACCAAAAAGGATACAATATAGGTAATATTTTTGCAATAATTAGCTGGAAAATACAGCACAACAAAAACATAAGTCATTACTCAATTAGTGAGTGGTCAAAAAAAAAAAAAAACAACAAAAATGACATTAATCAAAATACAGATACAAATCATTATAAAACATAGAAACTACATGCTCATTTGAACAAGTAGCAAAACTAAAAAACCCATTCACAGAACAGACATGTACCTTTCCTGAAAAGCTTCAGAATTCAATTAAGATGTATCGGAACAAGAGACGTGAACTTCACGGTGGCATGTACCCCGCGGTCGCAAGGGGTGGCGAGGGCCTTTATCACTGCTTGCAATTTTAATTAGGCCCGAGCCTGCGACAACGTCCCGGCGAGGGACTCATTAAAACCGCGTCCGGAGCCCGAAAAATGGCAAAAATCATGCCAGACATGCCAGTGAGTGGTATAAAAAATTAGAACTTGGTGAGCTCTAATTGTCACCGAAGACCGCGAGAAAAAATAATGAAAGACGACTCGGTAGCGCCAACTCAAACTTTGATTTTCATGGGGCCAATGGGAGCCCGACCCGGAAAAAAGTCAACATAAAAATCAGAATGATATGGAAATCATGGCATTATCTCACAAAATGGCTCTCTAGTGCCCTCTTCAAATTTCATTTTCAAAAACGACCCGGAAAAAGTCAACATAAAAATCAGAATGATATGGAAATCATGGCATTATCTCACAAAATGGCTCTCTAGTGCCCTCTTCAAATTTCATTTTCAAAAATTCATAGGAGATAACCTATTTGTTGTGGACTTGTGAAAAAAAATCACAGGGGCCTTATTTGTGATGGGGCACAATGTGAGAAAGTCACATGACTCTAGCTTTTATGGTTTAGGAGAAAAATAATGGGTGGAAAAAAAAATTCCATTATTATTATTCTTACGGCCAGATTGAGGCCATTTTTGACCTCCTAAACGTTAATGAAAAGTCAATTTTATTGGACCTAAAATTCAAGGTTGGCGAACAGTTTATTATTTTGATGTTCAAAAAAATTAACGTTTCAAAATGACTCAATAGCGCCACCTCAAAAATCAAAATACATTACGGCAATGAGAGACCTTTTTCATCGTAGATGAATGAAATTTGGCACAAGCGTAGCACATGTCAAGACAAGTAAAAATCAAAATACATTACAGCAATGAGAGACCTTTTTCATCGTAGATGAATGAAATTTGGCACAAGCGTAGCACATGTCAAGACAAGTAAAAAATTCTATTATGACCCCACCCTAAACTCTACAGGAAGTCGGCCATTGTTCGTGGAACCCAATTTTTTCAAAATTTTAACTCTCACATTTGAATTTTTTATGGTGTGGATTTTCATTCAAGAAACTTGCAAATTGGTCAAAATGGTAAATGGTCTCATTGGAATGAATGGAGTAGTAATAGATAAATGCTGATTTTTGGGGGAGGGGCGATGTAAGTGGGAACGAAAGACAGGATGTTCGTGGTGGCGTGTGCCCCACAGTCGCAAGGGGTGGCGAGAGCCTTTATCACTGCTTGCAGTTTTAATTATTAATTATTATACATGCCGGATTGAGGCCGTTTTTGACCCCCTGAACGTTAACAAAGTCAGTTTTATTGTACACAAAATTCAAGGTTGGCGAAAAATTTATTTTGATGTGCAAAAATATTTACGTTTCAAAATTACTCAATAGCACCACCTCAGAAATCAAAATACATTACGGCAATGAGAGACCTTTCAAATCGTAGACAAATGAAATTTGGTACAAGCATAGCACATGTCAAGACAAGTAAAAAATTATATATAACCCCACCCTAAACCCTACAAGAATTCGGCCATTGTGGGTGGAACCCAATTTTTTCAAAATTTTAACAGTAATAAATTTCCTTTAAAAAAAAAGTCAATAAATATGTCAGTATGGTTAGAATTCATTAAAAACATCTAATATTTTATTTCATGCAAAAGTATGTTACAAGGTTAAAAATGTTTAAGTTCATCTGTTTATTACGTTTTGAAATGTCTTTAGACTTTTATTTTGAAATTCACATTGCTGCGTGAACCCACGTGACTAGCTGGAGCCAACCGAATTGTTCCGGGTTTTTCCCCATGCTAGACGAGGGAAATACGTGGACAGCACGCAGAGCTGCTGCAGAAAGGAGAGAAGAGAGCCAAAAACAGGTCTAAAGTTGATAAAAGTTATTTTTCAAAACTAAAAATGTGAGAAGAGGGTATTTTTGTTTTTTCAACCTGTCCCTGTGTGGAAACGTTTTGATTTTTGTGATGAATGGGACTTTGTGAGTGGAAAATACGTGTATTTTATTTTATTTTGTACAATGTAACTATCTTTTCATGCAAGCGCAATGCAAAAACGGTGAATTTATGTTGTTTTATTATTTATGGTGAAGCACACGGTGCAGTTAAAGCTAAAAAAAATGACAAGATTTGCAAGTTCATTGCCCAGACTTGTCCCTGTCGCGTCCGCCATTTTGGTGACAGTGCGTTCTTAACAAGTACCAATTAATTCTTTATTTTAACACTATCTAACAGTGTATTTTGTGCACTTATGCACATTTTATGTTGTGTATGATAGGCCTTTAAAGTATGGTTTGAAGGAATCCAGCTAAATTTTTATGTTGGTATGATAGGCCTTTAAAGTATGGTTTGAAGGAATCCAGCTAAATAAGAACTTTGAGAACCACATGTGTGAAACAAGATGGCGAGCCGCCCACGGACCTTCTGAACTGTGCATGCGCCAGGAGCCAGGAGCCCTCTACTGGATACTGCATAGTTTCCGTCAGAACTGGTAGGATTTACCCAAACTTCTGCAATAAGACAGTGGACTCATAGAAGAAAGAGACTTTATTCTGTGCAATACAGACTGATCCAGCTTTTTGCTGAATTCATTTTAGTTTTGTACGTTACAATTTTTATTTGATAGACCATAACAAACTGTTATAAAAGGGTATTTTACAAAGGAAATTATTCTTGTTGGTTGCAAACACCAAAACAAAATGGTTCAAACTTAAAGGGTAACTTTGGGTAACAGAATTTGAAAAGAACTAAGTGGGATTTAAATTAAACAGAGTTAACTCAAAACTTGAACAGATAAGAAATAATTTGAACTAGAACTAACTAAAAGGTTGCAACCCTTTAATCTAGAAACCTAAAACTGAAAGAAAATTCTTTAAATCAACAGAGAGGTTTAAAGTGAAAAAAAAGGGTTTTGGACTTAACCACTTAAACAATAGGTGAAAGTACTTTATTGTACATTATCGTTTAAATACATAAATGATTCCATGTTTAATGTTGTCCATGTCCATATTGTTCAATAACAAGCCGGCAATTTAAACTTATTTCTCTGGTCTGTGGTTCTTTTACTCAGGTTCTCCCCACATTTTGCTCCAGTAGTCGAGCCTAACTGAAATTCATTGGTCCATAGACGGTACTAGGTACACTTACCTGATATTCCCTGTAGTTAACACATTAAGGTGCTACATATACATTTTGTGCATAATGATGAATGGGACCCAAAAAAATTACTTTGTCACAAACATTTGAAATTTGGCATGGACGTCCGTATTGCCATACTTAACAAAAAAGCCAAAGAGAACATACCTCTATTTGCAATCGTGTTGCCATGGCGACATCCAACATTTGTCATAGAAATACATGGGTTTTGGTTAACTGGGATAAAAAAAAAAAGTTTTTCTCTAAAATTTATTACACATATTCCACTCATCATACTGAACAAAAAAGCCAATGAAGACATACCTCTGTTTCCAATCGTGTAGGTGTGACAATGTCAGAAATACTGTTATTGGAATGAATGGAGTAGTAATAGATAGATGCTGATTTTAGGGGGCGGGGCGATGTAAGTTGGAACGAAAGGCAGGATATTCGCGGTGGCATGCACGAGAGAGAAGGGGGCGGAGCCTATCTTTTCATTGTGGGCTCATTGTGGGCATCTCAAGATAGACAAGAAAGTACAGTATATTATGGCCCTGCCCTAAACCATACAGGGTGTCGGCCATTTTGGGTCAAACTTGAGACGTCTAAACTCTAGACCTTGTAACAAACTTGTCCTAGGGTTTAGATCTATGGACTCCAAACTGAGGCAGCATCTTCAGGACATATCTGTGGTCAAAAGTTGTTAAAAGAATTTACATAAGCTTCAGTTTGTGGTCATGACAAGCTCTTAACAAAGGGGCCATTTTGAAATCTTGAAAAAAAACCCTGTAACTTCAGAAAAAATTGTCAAATCTAGATGAACCCAATGTAGTGTTTGTGTATTCTGATGGTCTGGACATAATGATGTGTGAATTAAACTTGTATCTTTAAAAATGTTTCTCTAGCGCCCCCTGCAAAGATAAAATGGGGCCAAAACATTTTGTATGTCGTAGATAAATAAAATTTGGTATAGACAGCCTTTATGAGATTCTGAACAAAAATGCCAATGAAGATCATGCCCTCTCTATATCCACATTTGCATGGCCATGCCTCAAAAAAGTCCATGAGAAGTGAAAAAAAAAAAAAAAAAATTTGTCATAATCCAATGACATTTGGTCCACTCATTCTTTATGTGACCCTGAGCAAAAAAGTCAATGGGGACCACACCCTATCTCCAACGTGAAGAATTGGAATTTTTGAATCAATCATATGCAGATGTCCAAAATCTAAACCTCGTACTTTAACAAACTTGTCCTAGGATTTTGATCCGACAGACTCCAAACTGAGGCTTCAACATCAGGATATATCTGGGATCAAGTTATTAAAAGAATTTACATAAGTCCCAGGGTGTGGTCATGATGAGCTCTTAACATAGGGGGCATATTGAAATCTTAAAAATCCCTGAAAGTCTTGCAAAAATGATCAGATCTGGATAGACTGCATTTGTGAGTTTTGATAATCTGGACATAATGATATGTGAATTATATTTGTATCTTCAAAAGTGGCTCTGCAGTGCCCCTGCAAAGTTAAAATGGGACAGAAGAAATTAGTCTGTCGTAGACAAATACAATTTGATACACAGACCCTCGATATAATTCTGAACAAAAATGCCAATGAAGACCATGCCCTATCTACATCCACATTACCATGGCCACACTTCAAAAAAGTCATTGAGAAAAGAGAAACAAAAGTTTGTCATAATCCACTGAAATTTGGTACACTCATTCTTTTTGCAAAAAAATCTATAGGGACCACACCTTATGTTTGAATCAAAATATGGAGATGGCCGAAATCTAGACCTTGTACTTTAACAAACTTGTCCTAGGGTTTTTATCAGACGGACGCCAAACTGAGGCAGCAACATCAGGACATATCTGGGATCAAAAATTGTTAAAAGAATTTGTATAACTTTCAGGGTGTGGTCATGATGAACTATCAATGAAGTGGCCAATTTAAAAGTAAAAAATCCTGTTAAACTTTGCAAACATTTTCAGATTTGAACTTCCCAATGTGGTGTTTCTGTATTTTAATGACCTGGACATAATGATATGCTACATCTATCTTTAAAAATAGCTCTCCAGTGCCCTCTGCACAGTTGTAATGGGGCAGAAAATTTTTGTTTGTTGTAGACTAATGAAATTTGGTACGCACACCCTTCATGTGACCTTGAGCAAAAAAGTCAATGGGGACCAACACTGATGTGTGTGAAGGTGACCATTTTGAATCTAATTATACAGATGTCCAAAATCTAGCCCTCATACTTTAACAAACTTAACAAACTCAACGGACTCCAAACTGAGGCAGGATTACCAGGACATATTTGAGGTCAAATGTTGTTCAAAGTCTCAGAGTGCAGTCATAATGTGAGCTCTTAACGAAGCGGCCATTTTGAAAGCATAAAAAAATCCTGTAACTTTTGCAAACGTCATCGGATTCAAACAAACCCAAGTAGCATCTGTGTATTTTAATGAGCTGGACAAAATGATGTGTGGATTAAAATTCTATCTTTAAAAATGGCTCTTCAGCGCCCCCTGCAAAGTTATAATGGGCCGTAAACATCTCCAACATGACACTGGAAATATTGAATCACATGTCAAGCTAAGGTTGATGTGCAGCTCTCCCACTGTGGCGTGCCCTTCCATGGTTGCAAGGGTTGCGAGGGCCCTTTATCGCTGCTTGCAGTTTAAATTAATTATTTTATTTCTTCTTTTAATCTTGACTTCATGTTTTTAACCGAAACATGGCTTGACAAAAAACACAGGTAATGCAATTCTAGTGGAATCAACTCAAAATTGCTTCAGAAATTGAATCTAAAACACAAACAGAAAGGGTGGAGGTGTGTGTGCATTTTTTAGAGATTTGTTTACTCACAGGTTGTCATTTGGGGTGTTTTCATCTTTTGAGTATGTTTCCTTTAAAATGGAGCTAAAACAATCCCCCTCCATACTCTATTTAGACAGTACTCGGGAGGTGTGTATATGACTAAGTTTTATTGATGATTTTACTGAGATGCTTTCAGTTGTATGCACAGACTTTGATAGTTTAGTCATTACAGGTGATTTTAATGTACATGTGGATAATGTGTTTGACAAATGCTAAAGAGCTCTGTTCTGTCCTTGAAACATATGGTCTGACTCAGCATCTCAGCGAGCCCACCCACAACAGAGGGCACATTTTGGACCTGCTCATTACAAAAGGAGTAAATATTTCAAATATTAGTGTGGTGGATGTTGCTTTGTCTGATCATTTCTGTGTCTTCTTTGACCTGTCTGTTATTCCCAAACCACCAGCTGGTCCTGTAGTTGTTCGAGGGAGACACATAAATGGGTAGTAGTGGGTTCCATGGACAGGTACACTGTCCATGGAAATGATACACTTTGAAAATGCCACTTGTTCTAATGCCTGTGTAATCAGTTGTCCAGGTCTGATCCATGCTAAAAGCAAAAGTTAAATCTGTCAACTGGACAAAACGTTGTAGGAGTGAAGACGTTTCGCTGCTCATCCAAGCCGCTTCTTCAGTTCTGGTCAGATTGCTGGTGGACACGGCCTTATATCTATCTGAAGGGAGGAGCTCACTACATTCAAAACTGTAAACAGCTATTGTTTACAGTTTCAGCCTTAATGGCCTACATTCAACCTTCAATGGCCCTACTGGTTCACGCTATTGTTCTCTTTGTTTCCTTTGTTTGTTTTGGGTCTGAGGATGGAGTTGTAAATGGGGGATAATTGGTGTCCTTGGCCCCGATTCCTGTTCAAGGAAGGATTGTCTTCCATAACAAAAATAGCTTCTTTAACTCTCCTCTCAGACCATTTCTTTTCTCTGGCTAAGATCTGTACCTCACCATCTTCAAAGGAGTGGTTAGTGGCTTTTAGATGGAGATGTATGGCGGACTGGGGTCCAGAGGAGCTCTTGCGACAGTGTTGGTACAGTCTCTTATGGAGTGGCTGTTTAGTTTCTCCAATGTAACACTCATTGCACTCTTCAGTACACTGAATGGAGTAAACCACATTGCTTTGTTTATGGCTCAGGGTTTTCCCCCAAGCAATGTGTCATCAACAGAATGTATCTGAGATCAAAAGTTAAAAGAATTTATATAGGTCTCAGGGTGTGGCCATAACAAGCTCTTAACGAAGCGGCCATTTTGAAGGTATAAAAATCCCTTTAAATTTTTCAAACGCCGTCCAATCTGGATGGACCCAATGTGCCATTTGTGTATTTTAATGAGCTGGGCATAATAAGATGTGACTATCAAATGCATTGTGACAACCCTAGTGGGTGTTTTGCACATTTTGCAGACAAACATGGCGGATTTCCATGGTAACTGTTGTTTTTTTTTTTTGACATTCCATCCGGAGTTCTATGTGGAAAATTCATAATAGAGGTTAATCAGATGACATCAGAAACTTTGGAACTTTTTTAGTGAGTCGCAAATATAGTGTCAGTGGTGAGTAATGACATTTTCTCCTGTTAAAGCTGAAAGAGCTGCTACAATTTAATAACAAATATAAAAGTCTACAACTCTGCTAAATATTTAGTTTGTACCTGACTATAAAACAAGACAATCAAGTCAACAGTAGAAAAGCAGTGAAGAGTGAAACCACAGGGACCCTGCAGACACTCTCAGATTTATCACTGATACAGACTTTGGATCAGACACAGATAAATTGAAACTTTCTCTCCTTAAAGAACATGTTTCTGAGTCTGTAAATAAATAATAAATAAATAATTGTGGGACAAAAACAACATCTCCATGAACAATAAAAAGCTAAGAAACACATTTGTCTGTTGAGCTGCCCATAGTTCTGCCTAAGGGCTGCTCAGTCGGAATGTTGAATGAATACAGTGATGTCACTGCATAACCTCTATTGTTATTTGCAAATGTTTGGTACTGACTCACTAACAGCAACTGGTTGGTTCATCTTAAGCCTCTAATTTGTGTTGTAGCCCCCTCACATACACACTCACACACACACCCACACACACACACACACACACACACACACACACACATAGGAGGCCTGCTGGCAGCTCGTGCATTCACTGTTCTCTGTGTGGAGCGCACGGCTGCATTTGTCACCAGAGCTTTTCATGTCACCACTCACCACCTGCTCCCTGCATTCCTCGACATTCTGTGCTAGGCGCCGGCTCTCCTCCTCCACTCGGACTGGCCTTGTCCTTTTGAGCGCCTCTCCATTTGCACACAGACACAGCTCCTCCATTCACTCTCTCCCTCATTTGATAATTGTCATCCAGAGCCTGGCCCTTAGCTGTGGGGGTGACTTTCAGAGTTGGGGAGAAGTTAAAAAAGTAGAGTGACCATGGCATAGTGAACACAACAAGCAATAGCAGACAAACACAGTGCATAATGTAGGTTTGTACTGGCCTCAGCTCTTTTTGGAAGAAATACTTAGAACACCTAAAGACATAGTTAAGCTTTTTACAATTGTTATTATCTGCACAGTAGTAATGCAACATATACTTATTTTGAGGACATGCTTTCTTCCCTATATTGACTCATACTAGCTCATTGCCTGGCAAGTCCAGACTGACATTGCTCTGTATTTTTAATGCCCATGCCTTGACGCAACTTGAACCTGACCAAACGTGATCCTGTAATCAAATTTGTTTTTTCAGTGGCACATGTGAAGCAAAAGAGCTCATTGGTGATTTATCATTTTGAATAATTGAAGGATATTTCTCTCACTTCAGATGAACAGAGTTTCGTGCTTCGCTCATTGTTTCTGCAGAAATCGGCCATGTTTTTCAGTCCCTGTGATATTTTTTCCATTCTGTTTTCTCGTAAACAGCCATTTTTGTTTTCATACAGACGGACCATGTGTGTCCCTGATTGGCTAATCCACCTGTCAATCATGCCCATCTGAACTTGGGTAGAGTCTGATGACCAGACTCACATCTTTGTTAAGTACTGAAGAAGTGTGCATTCTGAAGCCCAGGCAAACTAAATTCCGACCACATCATTTGCCCCATTTAGGACCTGATTTGTCTCTCCGATTTTGGGGAGGCGTGACCTGACATTGGATCTTTGTCTGCAATTTTTGCATACAATGTGATGTGTTTGATGTCAGTGCAACTCTGAGCTGCTTTTTCATATCGTAACCACAAAGGATCACCATGGCAACAGCCAATAAAACAGAGCGTCAGGGGCAGAGGGATCGACGGACACAGAGGCAAGATACAAACTCAGGAAGTGGCAAAAATAATTTAATGACGACTTTATCACTCACCTCTCATAAAGTTGTTAAACTGCAGCGTTCTCATCCATATTATACATTAGAATTTGTCCTCCACAAATCATGACCCTGAGTTCACAAAACAGCACTATGAATCCAGTTTGAAGTATTCTTTAAAAGTAAAGTGTCTGTTTACATTGACACTGCAAGGATCAGGCTGAAGCTGCTGCAGATTAGCGATAGTGACTCTACTTCCTGTGTCATTTATTAAAACTACTGCACCACATTTCACAATAATAATAACACAGTTCTGACTTGCATCTAAAATAGAAAAGCAATGCTCTGATCTTTGGAACATGTTAGAGTCTCAAAGTTGTTACTGTAAACAGGAAAACAGCTGACATGAGGTGCATGTTCAACTTTTAGCTTGTTGTGTGCGGTCTCTTCGCTGCCATATCCCACTGCAGTCTATGTGCTTGGAGATTATAAATCTCATACAATTCTCCTCATGTCTGTGGTTTAACCTTTTTGTCGCACGCTTAATAATCACTTAAGACTGAAAAATAATGTAGTGTGTGGCTTTACTTATGTGTCATTGTGGTTGCACTATATGTCTTTTTATGAGCTTCTTTTGCCGATTTACATTGTCCCTTAAATAAATAAAACTAAAAGTTACCAATTCACTGATAGGTAGTTTAAGCTGACATGTCTGGGGACATGTCTTCCTGGGTGAGCCAATGCAGTTCTTAGAGCCACAATCTCACAAAACCCCACTTTACAGCACAATATTTCTTCAGCACCCAGTCTACATGCAGCCATGATTTCAACCCTGCAAAGTAAAACTGATAATTGCTTTTTTCTGAAACTTCGTCTATATTTAGACAGATAGACATAGCAGGTTTCTTATGCCTACAGTGTAGCTACAGAGGGGCAGAGTAGTAAAAAAAATTGTACTCAAGTAAGAGTAATGTTATTTCAAAACATTACTAATATTAATAATATTATACAATTAAGAAGTAGAAAGTAGTGGTCAAAGAAATTACTCAAGTAAGAGTAAAAAAAAGAGTAAAAAGTATTTGGGACTCAAGTAAGAATAACGTAAAGAGTTACTTTCAGTAGGCGACATCTGATTTATAATTTGAAGTGAATGTAATTTGAAGGACAAAACATAAATAATGCACAAAATCTTTATTTCTACAGGGAGAGCCTAATGAGAGCACTCAGACTCTCCTTTTCATGGGTGTCTGTTCAAATACAGAAAAATACAAACAAAAAACTAACAAAACAAATAAATACATACGTCCATTTAAAATATTAAAAACAGGTGCAGGTGTGAGTATAAATGTGAGTATAAATGTTTGTTACCAGATTATTAAATGACAAATGTAATAATAAATTAAAATTAAAATATGACAAAAAAACTAAATCATATCTGAAGCAGCGCTGCAAGAAACACAAATGTTCAAATCATTTTATATTGTCAACATAAAGCTTTTGTCACTTGTAGACCTACAGTACTTACAGTGGGAAGAGGGACCAAACTCAAGTAGCAGTAAATTTATGCTGCTAGAAAAGTACTCTGAAAAAGTTAGTCATGTAAGCAAATGGTGCTTACTCAGTTACAGTGCTGTTCTACCTTCAAGATACTCAAAGCACTTCTCATCAAGGAACCACTCACCCATTCACTCACACACATTCATACGCCAGTGTATGCAGACATTGGGGGTGAAGTGGGTTAAGTGTCTTGCCCAAGGTCATAATGGCAGTATACTGTGGGAGCTGACCAACTTCACTCGTGTGATTCCAACCACCAACCAGTAGATCAGTTTACCATTATCGGTTTACCATTGTTTAAAGGGCCTATAATATGCTATTTTCCAATGTTATAATGTTGTTTTCTCATTAAAAACATACCTGGAGTTTTGTTTTGTTTCATCCACACACATTTAACAGCTCTACAGGAACTCTACAGGAGCTCTACAGTCCCCCTGTGCTGTGGCTCTAGTGGACCTTGTGGGCAGTCTATTTACAGACTTACAAAGTGGTTCCGAAGCCAGTCCATTCAAACATTTAAAGGTCCCATATTACGCAAAATTGACTCTTATGAGCTTTAAGCCATGTTATAATGTTACCTCCTCGAAAAATTCTGGTTTATTATTCTGTCTACATCTCTAAAGCTCAAAATGATCTTTTCCACTTTGTGATGTGTAATGTAATGGTAATTTTCAAGTTAACAGCTATCTTTTACATATTGTTCTGTAGAGGTTGTTAATTACAGGGCTGAAATTATCCAAATGATTCTAGTGAAAGTGTATGGGGTTTAAAAACACAGTGGAGCACTTCCTGGGGCACTTTCTGTTTGAGAAAAGAACTCAGCCTCTGCAGGGTTTGTGGGTTAAACATGTGTGAATGAAACAAACACAACTACAGGTATGTTTTTGATGAGGAAACAACATTATAATAAAGTAATATGGGCCCTTTAAAGATGAGTTTTACATAGCTAAACTTACAGAAATGGATGGATCTTGGATGGACGTTTGTAGAGTTTTCTTGGATGCTTTTTACAGCAGGATCAGGCTGCAGCAGGCCGCTGTGTGCCCAGTGCTCCACTGGGCCCAGTCTGCATAATGAGCCTCCCCAGAAGCCTCTCTGTCCTTTCACTGTGGCCCCTCTGAAGCTGCCGACCAGAGGACAGCATTCACCTGCCACCCCAGCACCATGCACCAACCAGCTGCTACTGTAACCCCCTCCCCCTGCCCCCTTCTGCCAGGGCTTGGGGATGGGGGGGATGGGGGGGTTGTCACTGAGCCTCTGGACACGGCTTTGAAAGAAGGGCCAGGTGGACAAAGGCAGAGCTGGCGCTTCTGGAGCTTTCTGATGCTATTGTGCCAGAGTGTGTGCGCCCGGGCTAACAGCATGTATACACTTAGTACATGCTGGGGGCCCCTTATACAGGGCTCAAAAGGGCAGGGGGCACACTTAAAGGGCCACAGTGGAGCTAGTGTTAACACAAGCGTGCAAAGTTGCGTTCATGTTTTCACAGTGCAGATTGCAATTTCACACCTCAAACTGGGATGAGGAGAGCAGGTGAGCAGCAAGGGGGGGGGGGGGGGGGGGAGCAC